>JAPYXD010000259.1:6705000-6974838 GCA_030998225.1 Diplolepis rosae
TGACTGATCTAAATAGCTAAAAAGAGGTTACTGTAAATCAGTCAAATTTCACTGATTATTTCAGTGAAAATTGACTGATTTGACAGTGAAAAATATTTTTCACTGATGAATCAGTGAAAAGGTAAATCACTGATTCAATGAGTGAACATTTGACTGATTCAGATTTAGAGAGTACAGAATTGTAAAAAAAATGTTGATTACATAGTATAAGCTGAGTAGATTTTTTTACGTTAATAATGTAAATGGAAAATTTGTTCAGCTTCAAAAACCTAAAAAAATCGATACAGAAGTTTCTTTGTCAACTTAGCGCTAGCTCATTGGTAAAAATTTTCCGGAGCGTATCGGAAAACGGTATTTCTTTGAAAATTATTTATGAATCGAATGTATTAAGCTCAATATGAAGTTAACTCCAGCAAATTGTCTCCATTGTTTAATAATACCTCCATTTCACATTGATATTATTATTGATAAATTTGTTTCTTTAATACAATTAAAATTAATCTCAAAATGTTGGGAAATTTGTTATTTTCTTCATCCCTAAATATTCATCTGAATCGTAAATGTACTACACTCAAGGCAAACAATCGAAAAAAGTGTTTTATTAATCAGCAACATAAGTTATCTCTAAGTGACTCATTGTAAGTCGGAAATAAAATACTTCTTCATCAATTTTTTAGGTTTTTTTAAACTGAAGAACTTTTCCATTTACACTATTTACGTAAACAAATATTTTTGGGTAGAAAAAGCAGAAAAATGAGTTTTTAGTAACTTTGGCGCCCTCTGCTTTTCGCATTTTTCGTCATAGCGCAGTAGCCCAATGACACTAATTATAAAAAATATAGTCCTCTGTAACTTGTTTTAAACAAGTTGTTCCATAATTTAATTATAATAATTAATAACGAATTAGCAACAGTAACGATATTTTTAACTAATTTATTGCAATTTGAATCTCGCATATTTCCAAAGCTGACAATGAGTTTTACTGCCTCATTTTGTTGGTAGGTTTTTCATACATTCTCAAAACTATAATCATAATTTTTTTTTTGTAAATAAAATATATTTTGCAATATCATTTTGTAGAGACTAAATAGGTAAATTATTATTCTTGAAATGCATTTTATATGAAGTTTACTTGAATCTGTTTAAAAATGGAAAGAAATAGTAAAAAAAGAATCTATCAAAAAATAGGTAAGAACGATGAAGAAAGTTTAGATAAAAGATAGAATCTTTGCAAAAATGGTAAGAGGAACTTTATTTAAAATAAAATATATTTCAAAAAATTGATTCATTTCGTGAAATATACTATTGTAATTTTCAAAAGTTGTTAATCAATTTGTTAAAGTTGCTTGGTGATACTTACATTTGTAACTTTGATCAAATGCAAAAGTTGACATTTTTTGCTTATATAATTAATAAATCCGATTATTTGTTTAAGTAATAATGAATAAAAATAACATTTTACAACGCGCCCAAATTCGATGTTTTTTAAAACTCAACTCGTCGATTCTAGTTGAATAACTGGTGAAATAATTTGAAATTTGTACAGTATGCTCAGAATACATACGTACACGGAGAAACTTTTTATATCAATTTTTACTATAGTATTTTTCAATTTAGGGAAAAACGTATCACTTTGAGAATTTTTGTCAGTAAAAATACTAAACTTTAGAAGAATGATATGAAACTTCAGTATAAACTATAGTAAAATTTGCTATGAACTATGCTGAAGTTTCATATCATTGTTAGAAGGTTTAGTATTTTTACTGACAAAAATTCTCAAAGCGATACGTTTTTCCCTAAATTGAAAAATACTATAATAAAAATTGATATGAAAAGTTTCTCCGTGTAATACCTCCAAAGTCAATAAAACACATAAAAATTGCATTTGTTCACTTATATTTAATAACAAATGTCAGAGTACCGGTAACCGGATTTCGGACACTTTGGCGGAAAAAAGTATGCGGGGAACTTAAACTTTGAGAAAATTTCCACTGAGCCGTTTTTGCTGCGAGATTTGATGAAAACTTTCTGAAAATTTCAGTGTAATCGGGTCATAAATATTCTAACTATGGATGATTTTATAAAAAGCGCTCGGTGCGCAAGCAGCTCCAATTTGACTTTGTCAGAAAATTTGTAACTAAACTGTTCAAAAGTACTCGACTCAAAAAAACAAAATTTAAATCAACCAAAACAAACGTGGAAAAAAACGCGGTGAAGAAAAAAGCTGTAATTAAAACGCGTGATTAAAAAAAAGACGATCCAGCACTCTAAAAACAGACTATTGACTGACAAATTATTCCTTTCATTATTATAGGATTTTCTATTCAAAATTGACATGGGAGGAAATCCTTTAAAAATTAAATGATTGTCGTTTCAAATGCTGTCCTTTTACTGTCAAAGTATTTCCTTTGGTTTAGAAATGAAATCCTTTGTCGTACAAAGGAAATATAATTACGAGGATAAAAGAAAACAAATTTTATGATATAACCTAATAAGAAATGTACACAAGCCCAACTTTGACAAATGCCAATATTAAATCGATCATTTTCGATACTATAATAACTTCCCGTTTTAGGTAGGTCCGTTTAGTTAGCACCCCCTCAGTGGAATTTCAAATTTTTTATTATTCTAGAATTTACGGCTTTTTACGGCTATTTTTAGGCGCGAATTAAAAATTTACGGCTCTTCAAGTTTTTTCAAAAAATCAATTTTTGATGTATGGGATGCTAAGTACACGTTCAGCCAGCACCTCCAAATAGCAAAAATACAGATAAAAGAAAACCAAACACACCATATTTGTTAAATGCACCAAAAATAAATTTGCAAAAACAACCCCTAAGTCAGAAAGCAACGCCCTCTTACTTGAAATGTGTAAAAGTCGAAAATCAATTACATCACATTTTACAGCTTTTTTACACCTCCGATATGCACTAAAAGATATTTTGAAAAAACAATCCCTAATTCTGAAAATAACCCCACTTACTTAAAAAATGTTTAAAATCGTAAAATGAAGATAAACACTTTTACGACAATTTTAAGACTGATAAGCACCACAAAAGAATTAAAAAAATAAACCCTAATTATGAAATCAACCCCCTCTTCAAGAATTCGAAAACTTCAAAATTGAAGATTCGTAATTCTATATGGATATTCCACGGCTCAGGATTGTACCACAAATGACGTTTCAAAAAATAACCCTCTTTTCAAATCAACTCCCCGTTACTTTAGAATTAAAATAGGAGAAAAAATTGATGTGGGGAAATGTATTAATAAGCGAATCACGATTTTTGAATTTTTATTATTTCAGAATTTACGGATTTTTACGGCTATTTTTAGGCGCAAATAAAAAATTTACGGCCATCAAGTTTTAAAAAAAAATCAATTTTTATGTGTGGGGGTGCTAAGTACAAGTTCAGCCAGCACCTCTACCATAGAAAAAATACAAATAAAAAAATAACTAAACCCACCACATTTCACGGCTTTTTTTTATTTTGCTCAATTGTGCTGCGACTGTATCAACATTGTGCCGTCTTCTATTTCCGGTCACCCTAGGCATGGAAGAAACGACAAAATGCGCCAACGGATGTCAAGAAAGCATTTTAAAAATTAAAATCATACAAATCGATTTAGAAACACTGATGTGTAACAGTGATAATGATTTTGAGTAGCATATAGTTCTTCCACCAAGGCAGTGCACAACAACTAGCTGTAGAGGAGCACAAGAAAGCAAAATCACTAACCTAGGTAAATACAGAAATAAAATTGAATTCGTAAAAAAACACAATAATTAAAATAACTTAGACACTATTAATACTATTTTAATTGTTGTATCACTTTAATATTAATTTTTCATGATATTCAACTTACTATATATTTTAAACCAAATTTTAATGGATGTCAGAGTTGAACACTGTAATAAAATATTAATATTTAAATTTAGAACATTCTTATTTATTCAAATTTTAAAGAATTTGAAGTCTTTCTGTGGACGGTCGAAAGCGCCTTTTTTCCACAGAAAGATTTCAAATTCTTTAAATTTTGAATTTATTTGCATTATTTGCGATATAAGAGTTTGAAATTGTCTACGAGGACACCTGTCGGCAACGTATTCTATCTGATACGCGACTAGTGATTCTCCGATAATGAATAAGGCAGTGGCAGAAATTTCAACCTCAACTAATTAATTTGAAATTCTTATTTATTCTTCCTTGTTTCATTTTCTATAGGCGAGCGGGACACCCCCAAAAAGACGCTTAGAAATAGCAGTATGTGACCACGCAGTCCTAGTCGCTAAAACTACTTTTTCTTTATGTTTTCGAGGTCGCTGGATACGAATCTGAAATTGTTTTTTCGATAAAATAGGTGGAACATTGAAAAAAAAAACGACAATTTAGCGGAAAATTGAAAAAATTAATTTAAGGTTTTCCAATGCTACTCTCGCTATATTTAAGACGATTATTAATATATCTTCTTGAAAATTTTTTTGAATACACTCTAAAAACAAGTTTGTTACTTCTACACGTGAATCACGATAGTAACTTTTTAGGCATTTGAAGTGTGTATTTTTAATACACATTACAAACGTAACGTTTAATTTTCAAACACTTTAACGTTTTGTACCCAAAATGTGTATTAGAAATACACACTTGAAATGCCTAAAAAGTTACTATCGTGATTCACGTGTAGAAGTAACACACTTATTTTTAGAGTGTATTGTGCAACTAAAGAGCTACCAGGGGTGTTAGTTGAAGTTTGCCGATTTTTTCAATAAAGAAAACACTCAATTCTCAAGGGAATCTCAAAAATTTTTTATTCAAAGTATTGACCATTGGATTCTACACATTTTGCCCATCTTTCAGGCAAATCATGGATACCATTCCAAAAAAACTTTTTCTCTTTCAAGGCAAACCATTCGACGAGCCATTTTTTGACTTCTTCAAAATTGGCAAAGCGCTGCTCTGCGAGTGAGTGTCCCATCGATGCGAAAAGGTAATAGTCGGACGGGGCGAGGTCTGGAGAGTACGGAGGGTGCGATAATATTTCCCAATTCAATGCTTTTAATGTGTTCTTCAGCACTTTAACGGTATGAGACGGTGCGTTGTCATGTTGTAGGATAACTTTGCCATGTCTTCGGGCTCATTCCGGCCGTTTTTCGATCAACGCATGATTCAAATTGATAATTTGTTGTCGGTAGCGATCCGTATTCACCGTCTCACCAGGTTTTAATAACTCGAAGTACACCACACCACACTGGTCCCACCAAACACAGAGCATTGTCTTACGGCCAAATCGCTTTGGCCTTGGAGTCGATGGGCCGACCTCACCAGGTGAAAGCCATGATTTTTTCCGCTTCGGGTTCTCGAAATAAATCCATTTTTCGTCCCCCGTGACAATTCGATGCAGAAAAGATTTCCTTTCGAACCGTTGAAGCAGCATTTCACAAATGGTTTTTCGATTTTCCATTTGTCTATCGTTCAGTTGGTGTGGTACCCATTTTCCATACTTTTGCATTTTTCCCATGGCTTTTAAACGTTGGCAAATTGCTCCTCGGGTCACATTTAGTGTTTGTGCCAATTGTTGTTGCGATTGGGTTGGGTCTTCATCCAATAACGCCTGCAATTCTTCGTCTTCGAACTTTTTCGCTGCACCAGGATGTTCATTGTCTGTTAAATCGAAATCTCCACTTTTAAATTGACGAAACCATGTCTCACATGTTCTAATCACTGGAGCATGTTCACCATAAGTTTCTACCAGCAATCGATGGGCTTCAACTGCTTTTTTCTTTTGATGAAATAAGAAAAGCAACGAATGCCGCAAATGAGATTTACTTGGAACGAAACTCGACATATTCACTGAGGTAAACAACTATAATGCTATTATTTTGGCAGAATGTAATTGTCTATTTTTGAAGGTTATTGTCCATAGAAAAATATGACATAGATGCCAAATCATAGAAATGTATACATATCTCTAGCGACATCTATGAGTGAAACCGGCAAATTTCAACTAACACCCCTGGTAATAATAACAAGCCTACTTCGATCATTCTGCGTCAATTATTTCGCTCGATGAATTTTCAAATGTGTACTACTACGAATTCTGAGTTTTGTCATACTCTCTAAATCTGAATCAGTGATTTTCCTTTCCACTGATTCATCAGTGAAAAAATATTTTTCACTGTTAAATCAGTTAATTTTCACTGATTCATCAGTGAAAAACATATTTCTCACTGCTAAATCAGTTAATTTTCATTGAAATAATCAGTAAAATTTAACTGATTTACAGTAACCTCTTTTTAGCTATTTGAATCAGTAAAATTTCACTGATAATCAGTAGATTTTGACTGATTCAAATTTAGAGAGTACAATCGCAAAAGTTGAGTGATGTAGTTTCGAATTTCCAATAACTAATTATTGAGTATTAAAATATAATACATAAACAAGTTTTTGGGAATATTTCAGCTCAAAATATCAAAAAGAAAAATACTGTGCTATTTCAAAGTCGTGTGTTGCGTCAGAATGCACGGAGCGCGCTAGCGCGCAGCGATCGTGCGCCGTGGCAGCAGCTACCAATGAGTTTAAAATGCGATTTATTAATTCGCTCTTTTGTTTCTTTATTTTATTTCATTGATATGTCAAAGAAATAATTTATGAAATTTTTTTTTAAATATTCCAATGATTTTGATTTTAATTCAATATATTAAACCCGTATTTCAATCTCGTCGATAGTTGCTGCCGCGCCGCACGATCGCTGCGTGCTAGCGCG
Source organism: Diplolepis rosae (assembly GCA_030998225.1). Classification (NCBI taxonomy): domain Eukaryota; kingdom Metazoa; phylum Arthropoda; class Insecta; order Hymenoptera; family Diplolepididae; genus Diplolepis; species Diplolepis rosae. Next base: position 6,711,766 of record JAPYXD010000259.1, read on the forward strand.
CTCCGTGCATTCTGACGCGACACACGACTTTGAAATAGCACAGCTTTTTTTCTTTTTGATATTTTGAGCTGAGCTATTCCCAACAACTTCTTTATGTATTATATTTTAATACTCAATAATTAGTTATTGAAAATTCGAAACTTCGTCACTCAACTTTTGCGATTGTATGACAAAATTCGGAATTCGTAGTAGTACACATTTGAAAATTCACCGAGCGAGTAATAATTGACGCAGAATGATCGAAGTAGGCTTGTTATTTAGCTCTTTAGTTGCACAATATCGTCTTAAATATAGCGAGAGTAACATTGAAAAACCTAAAATTCATTTTTTCAATTTTCCGCTAAATTGTCTTTTTTTCAAAGTCCGAACTATTTTATCGAAAAAATAATTTCAGATTCGTATCCAGCGACCTCGAAAACATGAAGTAAAAGTGGTTTTAGCGACTAGTACTTCCGTCACTGGAAGGTCCGTTTGGGGGTGAGTCCCGCTCGCCTACTAATGATACTTTAGTTTTCTGGGATCATTTATTCTGCTTGAAGTTAGCAATCAAGATGCAAAATCTGATGTTGAACTGGAAATTATACTGGTTCAGATTCCAACCACCCTTACAATAAAAAATCTAAAAAAAAATAATACTCGAAAATGCGCGAGCTGACCCCGAGTTTAGTTCATAAAGAGGTATAGAACTGTAAGGATCTCTGATGAATTTCTTATATTAAATTTCAAGTGTATGCTCATGTGTATGGTCTCTATTTATAAAGTTGTTTTTGGAGAATCATTTGTATGGCATAATTCTGATCTCTGAAAGAGCCGTAAAATTATGTATCTTCACTTTTAAATTTTTCAAACTTTTGAAGAGGGAGTAAATTTCAGAGGCAAGGGTTGTTTTTTAAAACTTTCGTTTAGTCCATTTCAGAGCCGTGAAAAGGGCGTAAAATATGGTGTGATTGGTTTTTTTTTTCATTTGTATTTTTTCTATGGTGGAGGTGCTGGCTGAACGTGCACTTAGCACCCCCCACACATAAAAATTGGTTTTTTTGAAAAAACTTGAGGCGTAAATTTTTAATTCGCGCCTAAAAATAGCCGTAAATTCTGGAATAATAAAAAATTCAAAATTACACTGAGGGGGTGCTAGCTGCACAAACCTGTCTTAGATTTCCGTCTAATGAAATTTTAAGATACAACTTTGATGAAAACCATAATATTCATTAAAATTGAAACACGCTTTACAAAATCATTTTAAAAAATCTGCCCGCTTCGCGGTCACATTCTCATCGCGCGCTTCGCGCGCAGCTCACAAGTTTGAGCGTGCCTAGGGCGCTCCGTTCTTTCTGGACCTCGCGCTTCGCGCTCGGTCTTGTGCTCTTCGCATACATTTAAGTTTATTTCTTATAATTTTATACTGAAGCTCAAACCAATTTTATAATAATATTACAAATGATGTGAACTACACATTTTCTCAAAGTCACTCTATTTCTTTTTGAATTTAAGTGAAACAGGAGATTCAATTTACTTAAGGCTCTATCAGCCTTAAGGAACACATTCTCATCATGACGCTCGCGCTTCGCGCTCGATTTTCTGTATACATTTCAGTAACTTTTTAATAAATATCATGATTAAAATAATTTATTTTCTTCCAAATCTCTCAAAAAGAAAAAACAATCGTAGACTTTATTTAAGGAATCGATTTTGCAGAACAACGCTTATTTCGTATCTCACATATTTTGGTGAAAAAAATCGAATTTTTTCAATATTCAAAATCAAAACATAAAATATACATCCTGTCCCGAAATGTCTTAATGAGAATTTATAAACCTCATTTGGGCAAACAATTTTCCATATAAACGTTTTTTTTGTATCTCACATATTTTGTCTAAAAAATAGAATTTTTGATTTTTCCAAAAAGTTACTTTAAAAAACACAAAAGTAGTGCTCAATCCCTCAATTTTAATTGGATGTGGTTGGTTAACGAAGTTGTCCTTACTTTTCCGGCTACGATAAAGTGTGCCAAAGCTCAATTCGATCTGATAATTCTATCGAGAGTTATGCCGCACACGACCTACAGACAGACAGACAGACACTTTCGTAAAAACCCTTTTTTCGGACTCAGGGGGTCTCAAAACGTAAAGATTTGATGAAAATATCGAAAGTCATTTTTCACATAAAACCAATACCTTCTCATCCATGATGAGAATGTAAAAAAGCAAGAGAAGACAATAATAAATAATCAATCGCCGCTTGGAGATATCAAGTTTTGAAGTACCAGCACCTATGGAGTTATCATTGGAAATAACTTAATTGTGTGTATCTTTACAATATAACAACACATACTACTGTTGATAGAAACTAAGGTGAATTTCGTTATAAAATAAAAAATCTTTATTTATTTATCCAAATCAATTTCATCCCCTTCAAAGTAATCCCCTCCCGATATAATTCACTTATGCCAACGTTTTTTCCAATCGTCGAAACACTTGTTAAATTCGATTTCCGGAATTGCCTTCAAAGCCTTCTTTGATTCGGCTTGTATCTCTTCAATCGTGTCAGAACGGTGTCCTCGGAGTGGTCTTTTGAGTTTGTGGAATAGCCGGAAGTCACACGGAGCCAAATTAGGAGAATATAGTGATTGTGGAACGATATGCGTTGAGTTTTTGGCGAAATGGTCACGAAGAACGAGTGCAGTATGAGAAGGTGCATTATCGTGACGCAAAAACCACGAGTTGTCTGCCCAAAATATCTTTTGAAATGATGTTGAGTGATCCTCTTGAAATGCCAATAGTGTCAGCAAGGTCTCTAATTGTCAATTGACGATTTTTGTGCACTAATTCTTTGATTTGATTGACGTGTTGCTCGTCAGTTGATGTTGATGGTCGTCCGGGGCGTTCCAAGTCATCAACACGTTCTCCGCCTTCTTTGAAGTCTTTGCACCACTTATAAACATTTTTCTGCGACATGGTCAAATCACAGAAGGCCTTCTGCAACATTCTGGACGTTTCCGCAACTAAAATTTCATTCCGCAAACAAAATTTAATGGCATTTCTTTGCTCAACAAATTCAGACATTGTAAAAATCGAAAAAATCACTTTTAGTCGTTTAGAAAACATAAGCGTAACTATGTAACAAATGATGACATTGACATGAAATTTGGCACATATGTCAGTAACAGTAGCACCAACATAAAAATAAAAGAGCTTGCCCGAATCAGTTAGCCCGCGAAGTTTAAATTAAAAATTCACCTTAGTTTTTGCCCACAGTGTTACATGCCTAAAACTACTTAAAAACTACTTATTCTATGCATCGATTGAAATTTATAATGATACAAACCGAAATGCGAACGTTTTTCTGCGCTTCTGTAAAATTTCATAATTGGCTCTTATCAACTTTTGAACTTCCATGCTTCATTTATCATAAGTAATAGTACATTGTGCAACCAGGAAAAAAAAAATTATTCTGTGAGTGTGAAGTTTGATGCTCGAGCAAAGCGAGGGTAACAACCACAAGAGTAAAATAAATGTTTTTCCTGTGTCGCAGACAAATTTTTTTTCTACTTGAGGATCAGAAAATGAATTTTTTTACCTCACACGGGGCAACAAAAACCACTTTATGACCAGCTAGTAGAAAAGCATAATTTTAAGGGGTAACACCACTGTAAACGCCAAAAAAGACACGTTTTTTCAAGAATTTTTTTTGATGGAAGGAAAGGAAATACATTTATAATGATTTGGGAAGTTATTATTTATATATTGAAATAAAAAATGACAAATTTTCAATGAAAAATGTTACAACATGGCAGCACTGGACACATTTCCGTAATGTGTGTTTTCTTGGAGGAGCTTCGCGGCACGCAGCACGCAGGGTACAAAATTTAATCTGGAACAAAATAAAAAAAATGTCTTAATCCACATGAGAATAGCTATAGAAACACGTAAGGGATTTAAAAAATATTGATTTTTGTGTAATTGGCAAGCATTAGAAAAAAAAACTCATTTTTCGACCAAAAAAACGGCACTTAATTATTTATAACAATTGTTTAAATTAATTTATCGAAAATCCCCTACGTGTTTCTCTTTGAAATATTATTATAAAGGTGTAGCAAAACCCGGATTAAAAATATTGAAAATTATTAGTTATGCTGCGTGCCCTTTTGAAAATTCATATTTCAAGAAAAACGTGTTTGAAGTTTTGAAATGCCGTTTCGGGTCATTCGAGGCTCCAAAAATAGTGTCATTTTTACATTCTCATCATGGATGAGAAGGTATTGGTTTTATGTGAAAAATGACTTTCGAAATTTTCATCAAATCTTTAGGTTTTGAGACCCTCTGAGTCAGAAAAAACGGTTTTTACGAAAGTGTCTGTCTGTCTGTCTGTCTGTCTGTCTGTCTGTCTGTCTGTCCGTCTGTCTGTCTGTCTGTCCGCCTGTCCGTCTGTCTGTCTGTCAGTTTGTCTGTCTGTCTGTCTGTAGGTCGTGTGCGGCATAACTCTCGACAGAATTATCAGATTGAATTGAGCTTTGGTATACTTTATCGGAGCGGAAAAAGTAAGGACAAGTTCGTTAACCAGCCACATCCAATCAAAATTGAGGGATTGAGCACTACTTTTGTGTTTTTGAAAATAATTTTTTGAAAAAATAAAAAATTTCAATACTGATTTTTGATAGTGCTCATAAATCTCTACAAATTATCCTGATAACATTTTTTGATTAAATCAAAATTAGAAATGTTACAGCATATTCAAATTCGAAAAAAGTCAATATCTAAATTCCATTTTCATGTTAAATTATACGAGATACGAAAAAACGTTATGATACAATATTATTTTTTACATAAAGACCTACAAATTTGAATTGTAACATTTTTTCATAAGATGCATATTTTTCTTATTAATTTAAAAAAAAAACCATTGAAAATCCAAAATTCAATTTTTTAACAATAATATGTGAAATACGAAAAAAACGTTGTTCTGCAAAATCGTTTCCTTAAATAAGGTCTACGATTGTTTTTTTCTTTTTGAGAGATTTGGAAGAAAATAAATTATTTTAATCATGTAATTTATTAAAAAGTTACTGAAATGTATACAGAAAATCGAGCGCGAAGCGCGAGTGTCATGATGAGAATTTAAGGCCGATAGAGCCTTAAGTAAATTGAATTTCCTGTTTCACTTAAACTGAAAAAGAAACTTAGTGAATTTGAGAAAATGACTAATTACATCATCTTTAATATCATTAAATTGGTTTGAGCTTCAGTATTAAATTATAAGAAATAAACTTAAACGTATATGCGAAGAGCACAAGACCGAGCGCGAAGCGCGAGGTCCAGGAAGAACAGAGCGCGCAGCGCGACGATCAAATCGCGCGCCTCAGGCGCGCTCAAACTTGCGCGCGAAACGCGCGATGAGAATGTGCCCACGAAGCGGGCAGATTTTTATGATTTATTTTGAGGCAGATAACAAAACGTAAAGCAATTAAAATTTTTTATAGATTATTAGCTAGTATATTAAATTTCTAAAAAAATGTTGTTTGTTAAGAAAAACAAAATGGCGGCTGAGTATTGCCGTGTCCAAAACAAATTTTTTCTTCGGAGGTCGTCCACGATGAGAAAGTCTAAAAGTTGAGATTTGCATCTCGAACAAAAAAACAAGTTTTTTCTTAATATTTATAAGATTGCTCAGTAAAATGTTAACCTATCTTAAACATCGTAGGTACTCTACCAGATAATTAAATAACACAGGCCGACAAAATTTGACGAAGCTCCAGACCCTGGGACCAGACTATACTTCCCCGAAGGTTTTTGGTGCGCTGAATTCGAATCCGACCTCAGAATTGCTCGATCACGTCAGGTTTTCGAGAAATCCTAACCTGCAAGTGCAAAAAATACGTTTTTTGCTATATTCAGGGTTTAATTATATCGCAAATTAATTTTTTTTTTTCTAAAAACTCGTTACGGTGTCCAAAAGTACCACTTTTACCCTTCAAAACCCTTTTTGAATTTTTTAGAAATCTTTTATTTTTCTTGGAGATATCGTTCAATAAAGATGAGTACTTTGCCGTTTTCATGAATAGAACCTTACCGAAAAAAAGTTCCTCCAAAAAGCAGAAGAAGAAATAATGCGCTTCTATGTATACCTGCTCGACAGCAAGCGGTGCACGACAGTAAAGATGGAAGAGTTTTACGTAGACAAATACAAATAGATGCTCTACCATATATCATCTTGATGAAATCTTTTTGCTCTATGGACCTGGCATTGACGACTGTGTGAGTATACAAGAATTACCGAGTTTTATTTTGAATTTTTTAGTGTGCGAAACTTTAAAGCGTTTTTCTGAAACTTGTTATTTTTGAAGTCCGTGTACGCCATAACTCAAAATCTACTGGACTAATCGTTTTGAAATTTTGCACAGTGCTTCTTCACATAATTCACCAGGTATCCCTGGAAGTTTTTTTGATTTTCTAATAATTATTAATTTTACAATAACAAATTAGCCGATTTTTTTTTTAAGGAAAATCGGTTTTCTGGCTTCCAAGTGCTACGAAAAATTGAAAAATCGAAAAACAAATCCTCTCAGGGTTACCTCGAGAAACACCTCCTTTAACATATGCGAATTACCCCCCCCCCCCCCCCCCAACGATATCTCCACGAAATAAAAAGATTTCTGAAAAATTAAAAAAGGGTTTTGAAGGGTAAAAGTGGTACTTTCAGATGCCGTAACGAGTTTTTAGAAAGAAAAATTAATTCGCGATGTAATTTAACCCTGAATATAGCAAAAAACCGTGTTTTTTGCACTTGTAGATTAGGATTTCTCGAAAACCTGACGTGATGAAGCAATTCCAAGGTCGGATTCGGATTCAGCGCACCAAAAACTTTCGGAAAAGTATAGTTCAGTCCCAGGGTCTGAAAAATGTAGGCCTGCATAATCTTTTATTTGGAATAAGATTCGTGTCAATCGGTTGAAAATTGTTAAAATGACGTGTGTCTTGCTGATTTAATTTCGAGGAAAACGCGTTTAAAGTTTTAATAACGTGAAAAAGTACTATAATTTTGATATACCTCTAATCTGCTATACCCCGCCCCACGAAAAACCTATTGGGTATCTTCCTTTGGACCCTAATCTTTCTATGCGATAAAAAAAAAATTATTTTTTGAAAATGCAAAGGTGATGAAACCCCTTAATAAATTTAGATGGCTTAAGTTTTTGAACAAAGTGTGTTTTCATGAATTTCCAAGTGATGGCCACACTTTTGCTTATATAAATATACACTGTTAAAAATGTTATTCAATTCCATACACATTTGTATATGAAATTTAATATTTTTGTATATTAATTCTGAAAAAATACATTGGTATATTAAATTTGATATGCCAAAATTAACAATTCACGGGATTTTAATGATTTCCATGTTATCGATAAATCTAGAAAATATCCTGTTTTATCGACACTTCGATGTATATTAAATCTCATATACAGTATATTCAAATGACTTCATATACTTTTATATTAAATTTATTAGAAACATTTTTAACAGTTTATATATCTTCTCTCTTAATAATTTAATTGGATGTTTTTTCAGTAATTAGAATTAACGAATGAATTCTAGTTCTACCATTAGTTTTTGCAGTCAAATCTACTGAGAAATCATTTAGAATGAACTGATTATATCTTTAGAAATCTATCATTGATTGAAATTAGTAAAAAATTATACATTAAAATTAAGGAAGTAGGAAAAAAAATATTATAGAATATTCAAAGGAGAAAACTCAAGAAAGTGATCATTTACTGATAAATAATGTTGGTTTTTGAAAAATTTGGTTTTATTCATTGGATTTCTATAAAAATCACTTATTAGGGTTCCGATCTGAGCCGAAACGTCTAATCAAATCTATTCCATTATTTAAAGACTCTAAAACCAATTTTTTCCAACAATATACAAGTATTCAAAAGAAGTTAAGGATCAATGCAACTCAGGCTTTTAATTATTTTGATTTTTGCATTAATTTTTGAAATATTTTACCAGTCCTGAGATTTTTTCTTATAATGTTTTTTTCTAGTGATTATAAATAAAATAACAAAAGAACAAATTCAAAAATTTGAGTAGAATGATTTTTTGATAATCATGCTCATTATTTATTGTTTTTTTGAGTGCCTTATTGGCAACGAGTCAAATAAGCTGTTGCTTTTGTTATACTTTAGGTAAATAAAGTAGTTTTACACTTTTTGTGACCTCTTCATCAAAATTCTATAAAAAATCACTCTATTTACTCAAAATTCTTGAAAGCAAACTTCAAACGCCACTTCCAAGGATTCATTTCAACCTAGATATATATATGTAAAAAATTAAGTGGATATATCTGAAGTCTCAGAACAACATTTTACTCTCAAGATAACAATTTGAAACAACAGTCGATGTCAGTGAAAACTGGGTGGGATTTAAAGACCGACGCGAATCTTCTTTTTTTTTGGGGCGGAAGTCCATCTAATGCTCATATGTTACAAAAACAACTTCAAACTAATATTAACTGTGTGTTGGCAACATGTAGGAGGATCGAATTAACGAGCTCTTAACGTCAGAACGTAGAAAGAATGCCATATGTTTCCAGCTGGTGGGAATCACCTTTACAGTGAGGCAGACATCGTCAACACTCTTTCCACAGAAAACGTGACAGGGAAAACTATCAGTGGAAAATCGTCTTAAAAAAAATAACAATTTTTTTCCAAAAAATAGTTTCATTTCGAAAATTTATATTGATAATTCGTACCTTGCAAAGAAAATAAAAAAAACTACTCTTTAAATCTAAATTAGTTAAAATTTGACTGATTTAAAATCAGTGACCCACTTTTTGACATGTTACAAGTTTTTTTAAATTCTTATTATCAGTTATAAGGTATTAGTTTTATGTGAAAAAATGACTTTTGTAATTTTCATCCAATCTTTATGTTATGAGACCCCCTTTCTCTAAATCTGAATCAATAAAATTTCCATTGATTGAATCAGTGAGAAAAATATTTTCACTGTTAAACCAGTTAATTTTTACTGAAGTAATCAGTGAAATCTGACTGATTTACAGTAACATCTTTTTAGATATTTCAATCAGTCAAATTTCACTGATGATCAGTAGATTTTGACTGATTCATATTTAGAGAGTGGACTAGGTATTTCAAATTTACAGAGCATTTCTTGATTTTAATCATTAGGGTTTTACTTATGTCAATCAGTTAGTTAATTCTAAACTGTTCGAAATTTCTACCGTAATTTCCCGAAACACGTGAATGGAGTTTTATTCAGTTACAGTTTCATAAAATGAAAATAGAATTTTTGAAAATTCAGTTAATTTTTAGTAAATTTAATGAACAATTTCTTAATTTTCAGTTACAAAGTGATGAATATTATGATGCTTGTATTTGGTAATTCTGAATCTTGTAACAAGAATAATTTTCCTATTTCGCTAACTGAAGTTTTATGCAGTCACATGTAACTGAAAATTTGGTTACTCCATAATTCTGAAACTGTGAAAAACCACTATTTCAAATGTTATAAGTCCTCTACATAGAATCAGTTAATTATAAATAATATCATTAGGTAAATTCACTGGTTTGACAGCGAATTTCACTGTTGACCAGTATATTTCAATGATTAACAAATGAGTTTCCCTGCTCTCTAAATCTGAATCAGTCAAATTTTCACTGATTGAATCAGTGATTTGCCTTTTCACTGATTCATCAGTGAAAAACATATTTCTCACTGTCAAATCAGTCAATTTTCACTGAAATAATCAGTGAAATTTGACTGATTTACAGTAACTTCTTTTTAGCCATTTGAATCAGTCAAACTCTACTGATAATCAGTAGATTTTGACTGATTCAAATTTATAGAGTGGTGGAATCAGGTAAATTCCATTTATTTCTATCTGGAAGACTTATAACATTCGAAACAGTGGTTTTTCAATGTGAATCAATGAGTTTTTACTGTTGGAACTTTAGGAAGTATAGTTTCGTAATTTTATGATAAGTTTTATGAAAATTGTGTGACGGTTCTGTAGTTTAAAGATACGTTTCATAAAAATTCTGTACACTTTTCGCAATTTTAAGATACCTTTACTCAAAATCATCATAAATATTGTGAAATTTTGGAACACTTCTAACAGTGTAAATATATAATCAGGTGATCTTATAACTGATTTCTTAGTGAATGTGACCCAGAACAACTGATATTATACTCTCTAAATCTGAATCAATCAAATTTTCACTGATTGAATCAGTGATTTGCCTTTTCACTGATTCAAAAAATATTTCTTACTGTCAAATCAGTCAATTTTCACTGAAGTAATCAGTGAAATTTGACTGATTTACAGTAACCTCTTTTTAGCTATTTGAATCAGTCAAATTTCACTGATATTCAGTAGATTTTGACTGATCCAAATTCAGAGAGTAGCTTAAAATCAGTCACTGATTAGGAAATCATTCTGATACTTTATAAAAAATTATAAAATCTAGAATTTTAAGATTTGAAATAATATTATGAGTCATGTCTTATGAAAGAAATACATTATTTTTTGTGAAAAAAATTAAAAATGACGAAAAATAATACTTTCAATAATGTTTTTTGTAATAGAATTTTTCCTTACTACTCTCTAAATCTGAATCAGTCAAATTTTCATTGATTGAACCAGTAATTTGCCTTTTCACTGATTCATCAGTGCAAAAATATTTTTCACTGTCAAATCAGTTAATTTTAACTGATTAAATTAATGCAAAAAATATTACTTTTTTTTAGCTATTTGAAACAATCAAATTTCATTGATAATCAGTTGATTTTCATTCAAAGAGATTCAAAGAGTATCACTTCTTAACAATTTTTCAAAAATAATTTCATTTCCATAAATCATGGCTGATTTTTTCAGATAAAATATTCTCTAGAACTCTATTTTCCAATTTTGAAAATAAGTAACGAATCTTCAAAAATAGTTATTTTCAAAAAAATGTTTTCTTTTTGAAATATTCTTGTAACGATTTCAGTCACTGAAAACTTTAGTTTCAAAATTGAAAGCAATAGAGTTGTAGAAAATATTTTCCCAGGAAAAAGCCATGATTTATGAAAATTCAATAATTTTTGAAAAATTGCTAAGAAGCAATAGGAAGAAAAAATTCTATCACAAAAAACTTTATTAAAAGTAGTATTCTTCGTAAGTTATATATTGTTTCATAAAAAATAATGTTTTTTCTTTAATAAGGCACGACTGATATGAAGTCTTAAAATAAGGGAGTTGTTTGTCGGTACTGGCGCGGTACTGAAAATGGTACTGTGCCTGTACCAAATATATGTACTGGCGCTGTACTGTAAGTAGTAGTATCCCTGTACCGAAGGACTGTACTGGCGCGGTACTGGCATTAGTACAAAATGTCACTCAACTGGGAGTTGTCTTTTAGTACTGGGGCGGTACTGGGAAATGTATCGAAAATCTGTATTGTACTAAGATAAAAGGTACAGGGTAAGTTCGAGTTAAGACTCTAATATTCACCGTTTTTAACGCCAACGAAGGAATATTCGCTTGATAGGTTAAGTTTTCACAGTAAAATATCTGTTTTCAAGCTAGAAAATTTTTTCTGATTAAATTAACAATACTTTTTCGTTACACGTACACCGAAAAAAAATCTCAGTAGGTTTGACTACTTTTTAACTTACTTTCCGTAGTTCGTAAAGGTCCCAGTGTCATTTTTGAAGTTAAGTGAACTGCAGGAACATAAGGGTAAATCAAATAAGAGCAGTAGTTGAATCGATGAATATTCTTAGTGGATTTCAAAACTTTATTTACTTTCAAGTAGACACTAACTTACTATTTTTATATACACACTTACCTAAAAAACACACACACCCCCCTCTACACTACACAAATACTCGTTTAGGCAGTATTAAAAATTATTCTTAACCCTCCGTTTCGAACCCTCTCTACTTATAATTAACGCATTACTAACCTAACGACTAAGTGCGACTAAGCCTCTCGGCTGCGCACGCTTGGAATACAAGAAAGAAAATAGCGCTTATAACCTGCAAATACTGTAGGGCCGTGTAAGAAGTGTATAGGCCCCGTCTAATCGGGAATTTTTAGATTTTATCCCAATTTATGATTCTGATTAAAATTTTTAAGATTTTTAATTATTAAATCGATTTTCTATCAAATAAAATATTTTTGAAGGAAAGCGATAAAATTTTTGAATTAAAGAACATTACATAATAAAAAGATTTATATACATTTTAGAATTATTAACTTTTATTATTGTATATTAGTGATACTTTATATAGGTTATGATTCCTTTAATTTTTGTTTTCAAGAGTAAAATCAACGTATGTTCAGAATCTAAAAATTTTGAGTTTTTTCAATTCCAAAAATATGATGAAACTTTGGAATCAAGAAAATTATCTCATAACGAAATTATGCATTCAAGTTCGCAATAAGTTATTCCAACTTATGAAGTACTATTAAAAAAATAGTACACATGGACTCCATACTGGGGCAGTACTAATCAGTACCGCGCCAACGCTCGGCGCGGTACTAATGATCAGTACTGGCATTGCTCCTTATTTACAACTGGCGCGGTACAATGCCGTTCGGAAGATCCCGCATAAGTCCGACTTTTCCGCCTGGGTACACTCGTTTACTTAAATCAGAATAATAATATCAAGTCGAAACTTTCAGCGGTTAAATAGCAAGCACTATGGAACCTCTTAAAGACGTTGGTTTTAAAACGCAAAAGCAGCTCATAATGAACTGTGGATATTTCCAATATTTTGATAATAAATTAGTAAAAATAAAATTACTATAATTAATTAGTCAAATATATTAAACTATTAATTATTGTGAGATAAATTAATTTATCTATATCTGTACTGGGGCAGTACTAAACCAGTACCGCACCAACGCTCGGCATAAATTCCCAAGTCAGCTTCTAGCCAGCATTTGGACTCCATACTGGGGCAGTACTGAACCAGTACCGCACCAACGCTCGGCATAAATCCCTAAATCGGCTTCTAGACAGCATTGCTCCTTATTTACAACTGGCGCGGTACAATGCCGTTCGGAAGATCCCGCATAAGTCCGACTTTTCCGCCTGGGACAAAGTATTATTGAACATTTTTGTAAACTGTATTTTTATATAGATAATGTTTGTAGTATAAGAAAGTAAAAGCAGGAAAGGATGGAAAAGAAAGAAAAAGAAAGATTTACAAAGTAAATAAGATCCATGAAGCCTTGTACCTTTGATCTTATCGTGAAAAGGTGTCACTTTCGAAGGGGCTAAGAACATAAACAAAGTGTAAATTTCCGATATACAACATATTTTTCCTCTTCTATAATGTATGGAGCTTAAAAATGAAGCTGAAGCTGCTTATTCATTGGGCGTTAATGCTTAGAAGTGGCGTGGCTTGCAAACTCTTTGAACCAATGGAAAATTTGAAGAAAGCTATAATTACTTTTTAAACTGGTAGGAGGACATAGGGCGTTACCTTCTTAAAATAAAGAGCATATTTTCTTTCTGCCAGAACGTATTTGCGTTTCACTCTCTGCAGACTTATGGAAAGTCTAAGTTTCTTACATCCGTGAATGGTACATATGAATTAAAATTTATTCCAGAATATGTATACAATTTTAATTCACAAAGTGAAGTGTGGCCTGTAACAAAAAATGGCAAATCATACGAGAAAGTGATTAACAAAATGAAATAAAAGTTGAACCGTAAAATCGAAAGTAAAAAGGAAAAATAAAAGAAAGGAAGAAAAAGGAGAAAAGTAAAAATGAAAACTGATCAGAGATCAGATGTTACTTCCAATCAATCTAATATTGAGCAACGTTTACGAAGTCCAAAGTGTGCAAGGTGCCGAAACCATGGGATAATTTCCGGATTGAAAGGCCACAAAAGGTCCTGTGCATGGAAAGACTGTCGTTGTCCTTGTTGCTTATTAGTTGTAGAAAGACAACGAGTTATGGCTGCCCAAGTAGCTCTTCGCAGACAACAACAAGCTCATGGCAATTTAAATGAAACTATTGTTTCAGTAGCAAAAACGCAAGGAGAATCAAATGATTTGCAAAATTTAATTGGTAATCAACAGAGGGCTGCTGCAGCTTATCAACGAAGATTAAGAAATTTCCAACGTCATCAGTTGCATTTGACCCAAACAAGGATAAGTGTTAGGCAGGATTTCCAAAGTTTGAATACACTTCAAACCGTCCCAGGTATGAAATTTGAAAAAAATTCTATACATAATGCTCTCTAAATCCGAATCAGTAAAAACTCACTGATTCACAGTGAAAAACGACTGTTTCGAATTTCATAAATATTTCACATAAAAATCAGTAGAATTTACTTGATTCGACCAGGGAAACTCACTAGTTAATCAGTGAAATATACTGATCGAGAGTGAAATTCGCTGGTCATCCAGTGAGATTCCCTAATGATATCAGTTAAATTAAACTGATTCTATGTGAAAGTCTTATAACATTCGAAATAGTGGTTTTTCACAGTTTCGGATTTAGGGAGTAGCAAATGCAGAAAAAAGATTCGTATAATTTACAGGAAGTTCGGTACTTATTTTTAGGAATTGATTTTTTAGTAAATTTTAGAAGAAGTTCAGTTCAATCAACAGATTTCTAGTTCCTAAATACTTGTATCGAAAATACATGAAATTTTGTTACTTTGTTAAACAAATATTTCCGATATATTTTGTCAAAATTAAACTCTTCATTTTTGGAACCAAAACGTCCATTTTTATTTTCTCTAACATTTCTCAAATTTTGAAAAAAATATTTTATGTCAGTTATACTCTCTAAATGTCTTTCAGTGAGATTCTCACTGAATTGAAATCAGTGACCCACTTCTGGCTGGGCAATCAGTCATTTTCACTGAAAACCACTGATTGTCCAGTCAGAATTGGGTCACTGTTTTCAGTTTAGTGAGAATCTCACTGATTCAGATTTAGAAAGAATATTTATGATGGTTTTACGGTATTTCGTATTTTTTTTAAATTTTGATTTTTGGAATTTTCTTTGGTGGGATTAGTCAAAGTCTGCGGATGACATTCCCTTTGGGAAAGATTCGGAGTTATGTCAGTTTTTACGAATCTTTTTCTGCTTTCGAGATATTTAGTATTTTTTCTAAATTGTTGATTTTGGATAATTATTCTGGCAAAATCAGTCACTGTCTCTAGACTACGCATATTCAAAAATCTAAGAAATGTTTTCCGCCTGCGTATCTTTTCCCGTTTTCAAAATATTTCAAAATTTTGAAAAAAAATTATTGACATCCCTTTTGGGAAACTTAATATTCCCTTAATTCTTACGTATATTTGGGAGTTTTTGAAATATTTAGTATTCTTAAAAGAATTTTGATTTTAGGAAAATAATTTTTGTAAAATCTACTGAAAAGTTAAGTTGTAAAAATAAGTACTATACTCTCTAAATCTGAATAAGTCAAATTTTCACTGATTGAATCAGTGATTTGCCTTTTCACTGATTCGTCAGTGAATAAATATTTTTCACTGTTAAATCAGTCAAATTTCACTGACAATCAGTAGATGTTCACTGATTAAAATTTAGAGAGTACTTCCTATAAATTTTATGAAACTTTTCCTTGTCTGCCCGCAAATCAAACAAGTTAAAAGTGCAAATTTTGGATTGGATTTCATTCTACGCTATTTTGCGCCATTTCGAAATCTGTTTCCGAACCATTTTCCGTCCATCCGAAACCAACTTTTTAATCCAACTCAATCCGTTAATTCCTGAGAAGTTCAAACCGGATTAATCTAAAACCCTGACCGAACAAAAATTTCAATCCGTGAGTGTATCAAAATTAAAACTGATTAAATCTATGAATCTGATTAAGTTTGAACCAAATTAATCTTAAATCTTATTAGCTTTTTCATATTTTTTACCGATTTCGAAGTAGTTAAAATTTTTGGACTTCATTTTGATTTTTAGAAATTATTTTGAATTTACTGGTAAAGGTCTCCAGAGTATTTTTCAAGTTTGTAAGTGCCGTAAATTTTGTCAGTTTTTGCATATCTTTTACCATTTTTGTAATATTTCAAAATTTTGAAAAACATTTGGATGTTCATAAAGTTTTGAAATGCACTGATAGAAATGGTTCGGGAGTTTTAGCCATTCAGTTGTAGGTTGGGAATTTATAATTGTATTTATAAAATAATATGTCTCTCTGAACAACGCAGGATGTTAAATACAGAAATCAAAATATTGTAAGTGAAACTGGTCGAATCAGAAATATAATATGGGAAGGCTGACAATACATTTTTCCATAGCAACCAATAATATGGTTGATTCGTTCATATTTATTCAGTTATATTCGGATGGTTAAAATACAAATCTCATATTGCTGTATCTATGCCAGCAATAAGGTAAGGTTAAATTAATCATAAATATCGTTGTAACAGCCATTCTTTTCTATCAGTGTGTTTAGTACGGGGCTGTACAGGACATCCTCCTTTGGCAAACTCCTAAAATTTAATCAGTTTATGCGTATCTATTAGCTTTTTCAAAAAACTTCGATTTAAAAAATTTTTTTTTGTACTTATTAGTTATAGTCTCCGAATGTCTGTTCCCTTTTGTAAAGCCCGGAGATTTTATTAGTTGTATATTCTTAACCGTTTTCGAGATTTTTTATATTTTTCAAACAATTTTTATTTTTGAAAATTATTCTGACAAAATTAGCCACTGTTTTCAGAATATTTGAAAATTTTGAAAAACAATTATTGACATGCCCTTCTAGGAAGCTTAATATTTTGTCAATTCTTACGTATATTTGGCAGTTTTCAAAATATTTAGTATTTTTAAAAGAATTTTTATTTCAGGAAAATAATTTTACTAAATTAGTTACGGTTTCATTTTTGACTCTAGATTGGAATGGATATGATTTTTTTGATTTTTGGATGAAATTCTCGTTGCTGGAAGATTGATTCGGAAACAGATTTCGTGATATACCGCTGATCTAATTATTAAACTTATATAAGAAGGTGAATTTCGTAAAATGTTACTTGAATATTCTTTCATTTATTTATTATTACTTACGTTGCAGTAATTTCTACAGAAGCGCAAATGTTGGGATCTTTCTCGTCAGTTGATCAGGAACAGAAACACCGAATCGAGTCTCCCATGGAATTTCAAACATTCTATCCAATGTATCCAAAAATTCCCTGGATTAATTGCTTTGCTGAATCGGCTAACATTAATTCAAATTCGAATCAATCGGCTCAAAGTACGATAGAAACGCAAAGGTTTTTTCAGAGTAAAAATGGCAGCAACTCTGGTAAGAAGTCTTCTATTTCGTTCAGTGTCGAATCCATAATTGGCATTAAATAATTAAAATAAGTTAAATTATATAACTATGATTTATTGAAACAGAAGCACTTCTTCTCTAAATGTGCTGACATTTTTAAAAATAAAACTCAAAGTGATAATAGTTAAAAAAAGAACAATCAGTGTAAATATTTATCAACAAGAAATACTGTTTATTGTTGTACTGTAGATATAATACATACTATTATTAATATTAAATTTTTTTTTGAAATACAATGAGCTTATTTAAAAGTGTAACAAAAACAATGCCTACTGTATGGATCAAAATTTTCAAAATGTACATATTATGAATACATTTGTAGTATTTAAGAATTAAATGAGTTATTTTTTGCAAATAGACCCTATTTATATAGAAAAGTGTAGCGTAAAATATAAATTACAAAAAATTATAAAGCTCCAACTTTATTTTGTTTCGCTTTACCGCTGAAGAAGATTTGTCTTCCTTTCGCTCCAACCGTTTTTATATTTCACTTTTCTATGACAACAATATTTACTTTCCTTTTGCTTTAAGCGCCTCATATATACCATGCATTCTACATATAACAATCATTCAATCAATACTTTAAAACATATCATTCATAACAACTGTACGAAAAATGTAAGTACTCGAATGTTAATTTTAGACATGGTAAGTTTCTGTATTTGAAAATTTCAAAATTCAATAAAAGTATAGTTACCAAAAAAAATTTAAGGAATTACTTGGAAATTTGTATGGACGATATCAGTAATAAAGTTTAAATGGGCATGAAGCAGGTTAGCCTAACTAGGGCCCAACTGGATTTCCCTGCACGTGAAGCTTGGGAAATCTAGTTGGGACTCATCTAAGCCCCATCCGATTTTTCTACACGGGGGTATAGAAAATTCTAAAACTTTAGCAAATATTATTTTTCTACAATAAGACGGTACGGTACCCTTCTTCAAAACAAAACAAAAAATTCTTGTATTTTAGGATACACCTTTCTATTTCGATTTGTTCGTGGAATTCTCTGTCTATATTAAGGGGCACAACTAGTTTGACCACCTGAAAAAGGTGATTTTTGCAATATTTTTTATAAAAAGTATTGCATCGAATGTTTTAAAATTTTGCAGATATATTTGTACATAAATAATGAATACAAAGTAATGTTTTCAAATGAAAATATTCGATTTTCAGCAAGTTATCCACCATCTCCTGAGTCTTCAAAAAAAAAAAAAGTTCTCCCACTGCTGCAGTGATTGTAGCCTTCACAGTGCCTGAAATCAAGAAAACCAAACATTTTATTAAACTAGAATATATTTCCTATACAATGACCCTCGGTTGTAAAAAAAAATTCAAATGCAACAAAATAACAGATTTTTGAAAAAAAATTAAAATTTTGCTCAAAAATCTGATAGTTTTTGGCCTGGCAAAATTATATTTTTTATCCAATCATAAAACTGGAGGGCCATTGTATGGAAAAACAAATACACAATAAGCTAAAAAAAGACCCGGATGATTTGTTGTCGAGTTACAACTGCAGCAAATTTGAAAAATGTAGTTTTGAGAAAAACGCGTTTAAAGACAAAAGTACTGATTTCTTTGTTATAAATTTTTAAATATCATACCTGGAGTTAATCTGCTATTCCAGGCCCATAAAATTCATCTTCCTCTTCTTCGAAATGCGCCTGCTGTGCTGTTGAAAAATTCAACAAAAAAAATCGAAATTTTCAAAATTTCAAACTAGTTGTGCCTCTTAAGATACTTCATAATATATTAGATATTTAAATAGATTTCTATTTTAACGTGCGTTTCATGAATCCGGATAAATTTCCGAAAAGGGCATACCTCCGATTATTTTGAAACTCACTATACCCATGTAATTTGGGGTACTGATTATGAATATGATGATGAAAATACCCGAAAATTTGTTTTCAAGGTCAAAACTAAAAAAAAATTCTTTTTAACAAGTTTTTTCATTTTATGTTGATAAATATTGATCTAGGAAAAAAATATTTTCTACAAAAGTTGTAGCGGATGAAAATATCTGTTTTTAATATTTCACACATTTTTTCCCTAAACCATTATTTTTTGAGAAAAATGAAATTAAATGGAATCAAACAGACTGGCACACGATGGGGAGTTTTTCCCATTTCAAATCATCCTCTATTAAATAAAATCAAACAGACAGGCAAACGATAGGGATTTTAGGGCCCATAAAATGGAGATTTTGGGACCTACATGGTGTTAAAATTGGGACTGATAGATAGTAATGAAGATGAGTTAAAAAATGAAGGGTTGAAAGTCCATGAAGTGTAAGGTTGCAGGGCGAAAAAAGGATGAAAGAATAACAATACATACAAGATAGGAGAATAAATTACATAAAATACTTGGTTGTATTCAAATTTGATACCAAATGTATCACTGATTCTCTCGAAAACTATTAATCGTGAAAAAAATGTGTATCTCGATGAGATGTACAAGTTATATTTGGAACATTTTGCGAAATTTTGCATATTGGTTGAGATAAACGCAAACAACCATGATTTTTATGGATTTTTAATGGTTTCACCATGAAAGTCGACTAGTCGGAAATTTTCACTATTATATTCGTAATCACAGCGTCAAAATACGTAAATATGGGGAGTTTGGTGGAAATCGGAAGGTTCATCTATTCGGAACTGCACCCTTAATGGATTTTGGCAATTTTTTTTTTTTTTAAATCGCATTTTTCTCGAAAAATAATGCTTTCAGGGCAAAAATGTGTGGAAAATTCAAGATAGATCTTTTCATCCGCTAAAATTTTTGTGGAAAATATTTTTTTGTCCGCCATACACCGAAAGTTAGCCTTTTCGGAGTCGTTTTGCGTGCGGAAAGTTGATTTTCCCGCACTAGTGTGGTAAAATTTTAAGTGGTCAGAAAATCAACTTTCCGTACGCAAGAGGACACCAAGTCGGCTAACTTTCGGTATACAGCGAACCAAATATTTATCAACATAAAATGAAAAAACTTGTTAAAAACATTGTTTCTTTAGTTTTAACCTCGAAAATCAAATTTGCGGGTGTATTTTCATCATCATAAGTATTCGTAATCAGCGCTTCAAAATAATATTAATTGGAATTAAGTCTTTTTCGGAAATGCACCGATCAATTCTCCTGCACATTACATTATTCTAAATTGCACTTTCCTGATTACTTTCTATAATCTTAGTTAATATAAAAAACAACAATAACTCCGTTCAGAAAGAGTGAATAATATTGAATTAAAAATGTCAGAAGACTCCTAAACTGACTTATGAATTCCATTCAATATGCTCTATATAAGAAATTAATTGTTTACATTGTTATACTAACTTATCCCAATTAATCCTAATTAAATTTATTCCATGCCACTAAATGCCAAATTCTTTTTTATCCGCCCCTTCTTGTCGGATTATATATGTATACGTGTTATATCAATTCCTGTTGCCAATTATTAATACATAAATTGATTTATACTTTTTTTCTAATTAACTGAAAAAGTAACATGACAAGAACTATTTCTTACATATAGACGTTCTTTACAAATTATATGAACTTGTTTTTTTATATAGGGTGGATAAGAAAATATAGAGTTGCAGGTTCTGGGCCTTGATTTGGACCTTGTCAGGCCCAAGTAGTCTTTTTCTAAATGGCAAGGAGTAGTTTATATTTCAGAAACAGAAAACTTTTGTTTTTGACAATTTTCCCTAGACCCCTTCCAACGGACCCACAAAAAATCACACTCTGAACTTTTATAACTGATTTTGGACCTGTTAAAAAAGGTCCAGGAAGGAATGACCATGAATAAAAGTCTTTTACTTTGAGTCGTGGAAAGTAGAAGTGTTCTATTTTCAGCCATAGCGTCCTAATCTGCAATGAGAAATTCCCCTTATTAATAAAAAAAAATCGGTCTGGCCCAAAATAAGGCCCCAAACTCTTAACACAATTCACCAGTAATTAAAACTTTTAAAGCTTAAAAACTTATAACAGAAACATTTTTCTCTCAAAACTCAGTTCTTCCAATATATTCGACCGTTCCGGTATTTTTGACCCACCCTGTATAGATACTTACTACAGAATGGAACTAATTTTTTTCTTCTTCTAAAATTTTACTACGCTGCTTCATATATAAATCCATATTTGAATAATCACTTAAAGTAACATGAACTATCTCGTAAAGTATGCTTGGCCACTCATTATCGAGAATTTGTAACTTTTGTATCGCATCGATAGTTTGGTCAATTAAACACGCCAGGTAAATTTTTCCTTTATGTCTCCAGATTAGATCCTCCTTAAAAATTATAAAAATCTAATGAGTAAAAATATATCAAATTGATGATCTAATTATTGCTTTTACCCGATATGCATGCGGAACTTTATGATATATTTTTCTTAATAATTATTAGATCCGATTGAAAGTGATTGGATTTTATGTAAAATCACAATCGAAACCAATGCATTTTATCGTATTCATATTTCAGAATCAGAAAAATCGATCTCAATCTGATCCAATGATTTTTTCTAGAACGGGTCTCTGCCAAATTTTTACAAACTTATTCTAGTTTCTGAAAAGGACTTAGATATACCTAGATATAATTCATTTCAAGCATGAAATCAAATTCATTTCTGGATTTCTTATCCGTAGAAAAATCGGGACAATATATTTTGCAAATCTTAATTGGAAAATAAATGGTTTTTCACATGTTTTCCCATTGATTAAATTCTATTTTATGTTTCAGGATTCTAATTAATCCAGATAGGTCTCGATTAATCTTTTACAAATTATATTCTCATTCCATTTGGGATCCATTAATTAGTTTATAAGAGCACATTATTTATTTTCTATCCTATCATACTCTATTCGGTTTTATTCTGTTCTATTCTGTTATGATTCAGTTTCTTTTAGATACCTGCCCAAAATTTTGAGCATTATTGTAATATATCGTTAAGGGAGTTACTCAGGATGAAGAATTAACGAACAGAAAAATCTTAAACTTTGCAGAGCGTTAGAATATAATTAAAAAATTATCCGTACGAAATTTCAAGTTCTGAGGTGGGTTTTTTAGTGAGATATTCATATTTCTATTTTGCGTCTCTCTAGTTGATTCAACATGGGCTCTTATGAGAAACCGCGGAGTTTATCGTGTATTATCATTGATATCTTTTCAACTGACGAACAGATCATAACAGGATTTGAACAGTAGAAAAATAAGATGTTCAGGAATAGTTATTAATAACAAATACGATGAAGATTGGAAATTGCTGTGATTTTGGTCTTTGGTTAGGTATGTGGCAACGTCGCATTCGTAGGTTATGTGCGCGAAATTTGAAATGTATGCGTTATATCTATTCAGCAGCTCGTACTAACTGGTAATTAAAATTTGTTATGAAAATCATGTTTTTAATAAATGAAATATAACATATTAATTATTCGTATGATAAATGAACGAATGAAGTACATACAAACAACTTTATTCACATACATATCATAATACGTAGTACGTAAAATCTTTCTCAATGACATACTAAATTTGTCTTATTTCCACAGTCTTGAATTGATATAACAATTTTTCAATACATATCTATTATCATCACAATCGTTCATTGATTATTATTTAGAATATTTGATACATATACAATAAATATATACCAACTAAACTAAATTAGTATTTTGTTTTCAGATAATCACAGATTTTATTTTTAACCTTCCTATTATTTGTCACACGAATTTTCCCGTTTTTTTTAGCACCAAACAAACGAGATAATCCATCAAAACCATGGTCTTTGTATGCATCGATAACCATAGTTACCATGATGTCAGAGGCAATCATTTTTTTCCTCATTTGGACGGATGTGCAGTTTTTTAATTCATTGTATAATTTCATGTTTCAGAAACATTTCTTAGGTACTGACGTGACCATATGTGCGACTGTACACTTATGCGCACACGAACAAACAAGATGCGACGTTGCCAGATCAAGTACTACTGTAGTCAACCTGTGTGTTTAATCCTGTTTTGACTAGGTGGGTAAGTGAGTAACTCCCTTAAATATATTAGGTGTACAACTTTGCTTCCGCCGTTTTTCGATAGATCGCTGCAGCGGTAAGTGCTGGTCGAAATAGGCAGATCAAAAATGTCACACAGTAAGCATAAGAATTTGTGTCAGTTTCCGTGCCAAATTCTCGTCGCTTGCGGGAAGTTTTGCTTTTCTGCTTTCATTTAAAGAAAACTGTGGCCAAAGCTCATCGAATGCCTTCAAGTACTTACGGTGAGGCTGCTCTTATAGACCAAGCAACAGGGAATTTGTTATGAATGATTTATGACATTATTTATTTCAGAAAACGGACTGCGCCATCAGAAGAGAGGTTGGTCATAGAGTAATTGTGTCATGTTTTGGACAACGAAATATGATTTATAAATTTGTTATTAACATTTAAGACCAAGAAATCGCACTTTTTTTAGTTTTTTTTATAACATTAAAGGTAATTACCCAATATTAATGACATTAATTGAAAAGTTGTAGAAAATTGAATTGCGAACAAAATGAGCCCCTGTTCGATCTGTTTAGAGCCATGTTTGGACCTTTTTTTAATAAACTTTGCAACATTTTAGCGAAAAACCAAGATTGACGTTCTATTGTGCTTGATTCATATTTTTAAAAGCCGTTTTCAAAATAAAATTCGGACCACCTCTGCGGCAAGCAGACATTTTACAATTAACGCATGAAATAAATTAAAGTGTCAATAGCGCGGAAACGTATTATCTTAAAGTGTTCTTTTTTTATACATTTGAAGAGCATAAAGTCGGTTACTTTTCCACCAAACCTCAACCTGAAAAGTTAAAAATTAACTGAGATATTAATTTGTTAAACAAAAGCTCAATTTCCCGGTTTTTCCGAATTTTCTCCGCTTCTAATTATCCAATCAGATCAAGCGACGACTCATATTGTTCGAAATTAAGTTTTCTACAACTTTTCAATTAATGTCATTAATATTGGGTATTTCGTTGTCCAAAATATGACACTATTACCCTATGACCAACCTCTCTTCTGATGGCGCAGTCTGTTTTCTGAAATAAATAATGTCATAACAAATTCCCTGTTGCTTGGTCTATTAGTGAAAGAACGTGTCGTGAGTGGTTTCAACGCTTCAAGAGCGGTGATTTTGATACCGAATTAGAGGCATTACTTGCTGAAGACTCGTGCCAAACGCAAAAAGAATTGTCAGAATCATTAAGAGTGACTCAATACGCCATTTCGAAACGCCTCAAGGCCCTGGAAATAATTCAGAAGCAAGGAAATTGTGTTCCGTACGAGTTGAAGCCGAGAGATGTTGAACGGCGTTTCTTTGTTTGTGAATAGCTGCTTCAAAGACAGAAGCGGAAGGGATTTTCATATCGCATTGTGACCGGCGACGAAAAGTGGATCCACTACTATAATCTCAAGCGCAGAACATCATGGGGAATGCCCGGACATGCCTCCACGTCGACGGCCAGACCAAATTTTCACGGTGCCAAGGTTTTGCTCTGCATTTGGTGGAACCATCTCGGTGTGGTGTATTATGAGCTGTTGAAACCGAGTGAAACCATCATAGGGGATTGGTATCGAACGCAATTGATACGTTGAAGCTGAGCATTGATGGAGAAACGGCCACATTAACAAGAGAGACACGAAAAAGTTATCCTCCAGCATGATAATGCTCGGCGGCATGTCGCAAGACCAGTCAAGACATACTTGGAAACGCTGAAATGGAGGGGTCTTACCCCACCCGCCCTACTCTCCAGAAGTTTCTCCTTCCGACGACCATTTGTTTCGACCTATGACTCACGGCCTGGCTCATCAGTATTTCCGCTCTTATGAAGAAGTCAAAAGATGGATCGATTCGTGAATCGCCTCAAAAGACGCATAATTTTTTCTAGATAGTATCCGACAATTGTCGGAAAGATGGAAAAAAGTAGTGGCTAGCGACGGACAGTACTTTGAATCATTAATATGTAATCACTTTTTAATAATAAAGCCTCAAATTTTGAGAAAACGGAGGAAGCAAAGTTGTACA
The DNA here is from genome assembly GCA_030998225.1 of Diplolepis rosae. Classification (NCBI taxonomy): domain Eukaryota; kingdom Metazoa; phylum Arthropoda; class Insecta; order Hymenoptera; family Diplolepididae; genus Diplolepis; species Diplolepis rosae. The sequence goes on from JAPYXD010000259.1 coordinate 6,737,149, forward strand.
CCTAATAAAGGGTTTTCCAATAGGGACATAACAATTTTATCCATGAATAAAACACAGAAATATTTGAGATTTTGAGTTCAATTTATTGTGGGTGTAGTGCAAGCATTACATTTTATGAATGAAATTCGATATCGGTCATATGACCACCACGAGCCCGTTTACAGCGGTCGATTCTTCAGACCCAATTTTCCACCACTCTGGCACACATTTCGACCGGAACGTTGGCAATTTTGCGTTGGATGTTGTCTTTGAGGTCGTCTAAAGTTGCAGGCTTGTTGGCATAGACCAGTGACATGATATGGCCCCATAAAAAGAAATACAATGGCGTTAGATCGCATGAACGAAGCGGCCATTCGACCGGACCAATTCTCGAGATGACACGTTCACTGAATTTGCCTTTCAATAAATCGATTGTGACGCGTGCTGTGTGGCTAGTGGCACCGTCTTGTTGAAACCACATATTGTTGATGTCAACTTCATCCAATTCTGGTTACAAATAATCTTCCAACATAGCACGATAGCGCTCTCCATTGACGGTAACATGACGGTCGTTTTCATCCACGAAAAAATACGGCCCAATCACACCTCCGGAACAATCACTTTTTGCGGATGCAACGGTGTCTCAAGAAGCACATTTGGGTTTGCTGCTGACCAATAACGAATATTTTGCTTATTAACAAAGCCATTGAGCCAGAAATGAGCTTTATCGTTGAAGATGATTTTTTGATGAAATTCTTTATTTTCTTCAAGCTTTGCCAGAACCCAATTGGAGAAGTTTCGGCGTTTCAAATGATCAAGTGGCTTTAGTTCTTGAGTCAATTTAATCGACTGATTTGGCTCATCTTGAATCGATGTACTTACGGCTGCGATCATTTCTTCGCTTCGAGCAATACGACGTCTTTTTGGCACCGGAACGTCCAATAGTGTAAATTTGATCATGAATTTATCCACTATAGCACGCACAGCCTGTCAGGTGGGACGATTATTACGGCCGAAAATTGGAATAAGCGCTCTTAAAGTTGCGACCACCGACTCAGAATTTCGGTAGTAATTTTTAATAATTTCCAAACGTTGGTGGTTCGTGAACTTTACCATGATAAAAATGTTGAATTTAACTAACGTTTTGACATTGACAGTTCATTAAAAAAGTTTAAGGGTGCGTTCATATGAAGATACGAAATTGTTATGTCCCTATTGGAAAACCCTTCATTCAGGGGGAATTCGATAAAATATTACAAATCATAACATGAGGGAAAAGGGGGTTATTTATTGGAACTCACTTGCGTAACGTGGCCTCTTCTCCACTGTAAGGCTTCTTTGGCAACGACATTTCTCAAGGCTGGATCACTGTTGAATAAAAATTGTTTGGCAGTAGTTTGTTTCCCGTTCTGACTTTGAGCCCTCTCGAGGTGAAGTCGCTGCAACAAAGGTTGTAAGAGTGATTCTGGCAGTGACCACATTACTATATCAGCAAGACCAGAATATTCCTGATCTGCAGTTTCTATATCTTCTTGTGTTATCTGCAATCAAAATAGTCTGTCAATAAAAAATATTTCAGGCCATGTATCAATTACATAGGTCTACAAAATATGAGGTTGTGATTGTCATAGAAATACCGATAGTCATTTCCGAAGTAATTTTTGGAGTAGAAACCAAATCCGGGCTCAGAATATCTCCATCACGTCAGGTTTTCGAGTAATCCTAACCTAAAAGTGCGAAAAACACAGTTTTTCGCTATATTTGAGCATCGATAACTTGGCGAATTTTTATTATTTTTCAAATATGAGAAAATCATCAAAAAGAGCCACTTTTCAGCTTTCCATTTCACTATTTACATGTATTGTTTCAATTTTTTTAACCGGAGATATTGCCGATTGAGAAAAAAAAATTAAAATAATACATGTAATTAGTGAAATGGAAAGCTGAAAAGTGGCTCTTTTTGATGGTTTTCTCATATTTAAAAAATAATACAAATTCGCTAAGTTATCGATGCTCAAATATATACTTTTAGGTTAGGATTACTCGTAAACCTGACGTGATGGAGCAATTCTGAGCCCAGATTCGATTTCTGTGCTCAAAATTACTTCGGAAATGTACCTCAACTACTCCATAACAAAACCATGTAGACTTGTGTTACTAATTCTTATATTACCGACATCGTTTGTCTTATAAACTTATATCCATAAAAAATAAGATACTGAATTGATATTTTTTGAAATTGAATAGAAAGCGTAAAAGAAGTTCTTCCACTTCTCAAATATTTCTAATTTTAAAAAATTTATCGAACTTTTTTTTGTTATTAGTGATTATAAACATTTGGAAGTTGACCGACCTCTCTCTATGATTTTTATTTAATTTCACAAATTTATAACTCTATATCTTATTTCACAATGACATGAGCTTACAAGAAGACATTTCGGTAGAGTAGGAATATATATCAAATGTTACATGGATTTAAGGGCATGTGATACTCAAAAAAAGTAAGAAGTTTATGTGAACAACTTGGTTCAGTTTCTACACGTTTACATCCAAAATAAATAAAACTCTATTTTCAAAATTTGAGGAATGGTAGAGAAGATAAAAACGGACGTAGATAGACAAGTAGGTTGTTTGAAAAGTCTCAGGCCTAAGTAATAAAACAATATTTTTTTCAGAGAATTTGGATTTATTCTTTAACATAGTTCCATTCCAACTCTATGCACTTATTTCAACAAATTTTTGTAAGCTCGATGCCTTTTTTACAGTAGTCAGCGCTCAACTCTTCAATATACGCGTTTGTTTCGGCAACCACCTTTTCATTTGAGTTAAATCTTTGCCAGCCAGCCATTTCTCCATCTTTGGAGACAGATAATAATTGCAGAGGGCCAAATCTGGAGAATACGCGGGGTGGGGAAGTAATTTGTATTTCAATTCAGTCAATTTGGTCATCGGCTTAACTCCTTTGTGTGCCGATGCATTGTTTTGATAAAAAAGGATGTTTTTGCCTGTCAACTATGGCTGTTTAGCCTTGATTACAGCATCGTATCAATTTAATTATTCGTTGTAATATTGAGCAGTGATTGTTTTCCTTTTCTCCACACGGAGAAAGAAGCTGACTAATAGAAAGAACACTGGTCATGCTTTTGTAGCAGGTTTCGTTCTTGCTATCCTAGTGAAAAATCCATACATCTTAAGCAGGATCCCTTCATGCTAAAGAGCACCAATTTCCATGCTTTTAGAGCAGTTGTGCCTTGCGAAAATAGCTCGAAATTCGCCTTGCTATGGTTGCAAGAAACTTACCCTATTCCACAAATTACTTGACGGATTGTATTAGAACTTTGGATTTAGTGTTTTTAAGGTTAGAAACTTCACAGAAATGATAAGGATTTTATATTAGTGACTTCATCTGTTCGTCAGGCCCGAGACTTTTCAAACAACCTAGTACTTTTGATTTTAATAATGGAAAAGTTTTTCCCGAAAGATTTTGCTAAAATTAAACTTTTCTTTATTTTCTAAACCAAAAGTAGCATTTTATAAAGGACGTTTTTGAAATACTTAAGTACCACATGTGAAAATATTACTCTATTAAAATTTTTCAGATATCTCACGTTGGATGTTTGAACTCTTTTAAAAAGTCTTTGAAAGAAATATTTTTTAATTTCTTCGTTATTGGATATTTTGTAAAAATTCGAAAGATGCAAACAAGATAAAAAATGTGCATTCACCTCCTTTCCGTTTATTAATTTCAGTCCCCAATGAGCCAAGCGAAAAACAGCATATAATTTCCAATTTTTAGAAATAATAGGATTGCCTTCTGCTTCAATTTGAATACTGTTCAACCCTTGAACTTCAGCTAGGGCATTGAGTTGACCCAAGTGACTAATGTTAGTTTCTTTGAAGATGTAATGCTCAGCATTTGGGAATCTATTCTTCAGCCTGTTTAAAATTGTCGCAACACCATTAAATTGAATATAGTTAAATTTAACCACATTTACTTCACTTGCTTTATTCGAATCCCAAGGTCGATCGATGAAGCGTAATGCACCTTGACCAAAAACGTTTAAACATCGACCATTGATTTCAACTAAGTAATCACCACCTGTTGGATCGTAAAGTTGAATTTTCTGTTACAAATTAATATTTCAGGGCAAGCAGGGAGTTAAAACAATTTAAATAATATTTTTATGTCGACCTATGTTTAGTACCCAAAAAAATGAATCCACTTTATTTTATAATAAATATCATTGTTTCAATAACGAATTTCAAATTATACTTGAGGAATATGTATATACCTATTTATAAATGTTTAATAAAAAATCTTGCACATTTTGAAAGGTTTTATATGCAATTTTTTCCACAACTCGGAGATGGGAGGGGGGATTATTTTGAAATTCGAGATAGGAACCTCTATTTTTTATTGCACATTAGAATTCTCCATTAAAAATATGTAAGTTTTATTCGGAATTTTTTTTCGTGAATTTAAAAAAAAAATTTATTTTTGGCTTTTTGCATTTATGAGTAGTTCTTAAGTTGTTCTTTCCAATAGACGAATCGAAAAAATTCTGACTAATTTACTTTAGCCTTAATGAGGTTGCAAAGTACCCGGAAAATAGTAATCTTCGTTGTTAGCCACTCTTTTAAACTCTCGACCAAAAAAATCTTTTGTTGCTCCTTAACGTCCCTTTCTTCCCGATAGGTCACATATACAGGGTGGGCCATCTAACATTTGGAATTTGAATCGGCTATGAAAAAAAACTTATGGATATTATACGGTCAATAAGGTCAATAAGCAAAATTGTCGCATTTGGGGCTCAGATAATCCAAACGTCATCATTGAGAAGCCAGATGCACCTACAACGAGTGACTGTTTGGTGCGAATATTGGTACGGTGGCATCATTGAGCCATTTTTCTTCGAAAATGAGCAAGGAATCTTTCTAATAAAACCATACTTTTGAAAAAATATCCATAAGTTTTTTTTATAGCCGATTCAAATTCCAAATGTTAGATAGCCCACCCTGTATTATCCACTTATCATAACACATTGCGCATTTTTCATTCCGTGTCGAAAAAATTATTTCCTTTCAATCTTTCCGAATTGAAAAATTAGGCTTGGATGGAAGGGGGATATGAAAAATAAATTCCAAAGTAATTGATGTTTCTTTCACTAGTAACTGTAACGAGTTACTTTTTTGAAAGAGTAATTGTAATTTAAAGAATTCGGAATCTCTGTGAAAAAAGAAACGCTTTCGACTGTGCCGGGATTCGAGCTGTCAACCGGCAATCGAAAGAGTCGGGCTCGAATCTCGGCACAGTCGAAAGCGTCTCTTTTTCTACAGAAATATTTCAAATTCTTTAAATTCGAATTTATTTGCATTATTGCGACATAAGAGTTCGAAATTGTCCACGATGACACCTGTCGGCGACATATCCTATCTGATACACGGCTAATGATCCTCCAATAATATACGCAGTGGCAAAAATTTGGAACTCAACCACCTGATTTGAAATTATTACGAGTCCGGTCGTGGCATCGGCCGCGGCCGGACGTGTTTGTTCGTGTGTAATTGTCTACCGGTGGATCCATTCTGGCGTTTTTTTGGTTGCACTCGTATCGTTCTCAGCATGGGAGTGAAGTCCGCTTTGGAAGGGGAGAAACACGCCCATGCAAATGTGGGGGAATCAAGCAGGCAATTAAAAATCCCCCAGAAAACCATGGGAGTGAAGCCTGCTTTGGAAGGGGGGAAACACGTCCATGTAGATGTGGGGCAACCACGCAGTCAATTGAAAATCCCCCAGAAAATAGTTGATCTCGCAGTTCTGAAGTCATAGCTGCTTGTGAAATAATATTAAGTCTGTAGGCAAGGAAATTAATGCCAAATACTTCAATGAGGCACCAGAGGCGATCAAGTTATGAAATTACAACACCAAATTTACTGCTTAATAAAGGGTTTCCCAATAAGGGTGATATGTTTTGAAATTGAAAAAAAACACTGAATATTCATTCGGAATTGATCGAAATCTTTTTTATTATATTGGATATTCTATGCCATTTATGATTTAAACAATATATCGGCCAAATGTCCCCCGAGACTTGAGCCAAAAATGCGCCTCATCAGAAAAGATGATTTTTTGATGAAAATTGGCATCATTTTCAATTGATTCCAGAGCCCAATCCGCGAACTCCCGACGCAAACGATGGTCATTAGGCTTGAGTTCTTGGGCCAGAATCATCTTATAGGGATGCAGGCCAAGATCCAATCGCAAAATACGCCAGGTAGTCATCCTGGACAGGCCCAATTCCTGAGATCGGCGTGGCACGGACAATTCACGGTTTTCCTCGATACTGGCCTGTACGGCGGCTATATTCTGTGTAGAACGTGCGGTACGCATACAATTTTTAGGCTTAGTATCCAATAGAGTAAATTCACTCTCCAACTTATCGATTATTCGACGAATTGAGAGCGCGGATGGAGCAGAATGACGACCATATTTTGCACGATATGCTCTTTGAACACCGACAAAACTTCTCGAATTTTGATAAAATAATTGGACAATTTCCAAACGTTGTGGAAGCGTGAAACTACTCATGATTAAATGGCAAACCTTACTGATGACAACTGACAGCAGACATCAAAAATTTCAGTTCAAATGAGCCCGATAGGGACATTCAAAATCATATCACCCCTATTGGGAAACCCTTTAGATAGTAATTCAAAGTTTTGCAATTTCAGCATCTAATCGCTTTAGATGTATGAACATTTTATTTTAGAATTTATCCTGGCAAAGGGGCAGGAGGGCAACAGGAGCGCTGGAAGGCTCCATGCAAAAGTGGGGGATCGCATGCTTTTACCGCCATGTTTGTTTCCAGTAATTTACCATTGGGTTTCACCCCCATGGTTCTCAGTACTGTTTTATATTAATGAGGTGGTTTGCCTATGCCCCCTGAAACTGTTGGGCTTGCCTCTCGTGTGTGCGGAAAAATGTAAGTGGATAAAGTGGGATCAGTGTGAGCCCTTTGACGATGCTTCGAATAATTTTTTGGCTAGAGTTTTGAAACTGCTCGTTTTAGTGTGGGGTGGCTCAGACCTTTAACGCTGTATTCAACTTCATTGTGTTATTTGTGTTTGATGCTGAGTGACGGTTGATAGACAGTTTCCAATTCAAATAATAAGTGTCCAGGTGACCCTTTCTATTATCTTATTTATTTATTTATACTGCCTTAGCCTCGTCTACAATTTAGCTCAGTACTTACAAACATCTGTTTTGTTTTCTTCTGGGGTATGTAACATGTTCTTGCCGGTTGTTTTGATGCCCTTAATTTAACCTTTGTTTTTATCATTAGTCTCGCGAGTTTTAGGTTCGTGCTTCGGAATCGTATCTGCAGATGCCTAGATTTTTGAGTGTGCGCATACTCGTGGTCAAGGGAACTGAATTTTGATTGGGCGGTACATTTAATTAGCTTGCGAACTATTGGTTCGGATACGTTTCCTCAGATGCTCCTACCAATCACTCGACATTCTCTTTTGGAAAGAAATTACTATTGTGTCTTGATTCGTCAATTATTTTGTAACTTTATTTTCATTGGCATATACGTGTGTCTTCATAAAATTGAGGATACTAATTCGTGGAGGTTTCCTATTGTGTCTTAGTTATGGCTATTTGCTGAACAGCAAGAAGCCACAATCAAGAAAAAGAAGAAGAAATTATTACAGCCGTGAGGTAGTGCCATTAGGCGATATAAAGAGGCCTTCCTGTAGAGAAGGAGATATCGGACGCCTGTAAAACACATCACTATAAGTTCGTAGGATGACTAGGAAAACAACAACTTTTAGGCAAAATTCGACTTCATTCATCAACATATTCTCCTTCCGAGAAGGAGAATACGTTGGATGGGGAAGCAATTCAAAGTGCAATTCATGCAATTATGTCATTGTTGCGATCGACTTGTGACACGGTGCATTGTCTTGGTGAAAGAACTCTTTTTCTTCTTCATTTGGGGTCGTTTTTTCATGATTTCTTTCTTCAAACGCATCAATAACGCCATATAATATTCGCTATTGATGGTTCTTCCCTTCTCAAGGTAATCGATGAATAAAATGCTGTGCGCATCCCAAAATACGAAGGCCAAAACCTTACCAGCTGACATTTGCGTTTTTGGTCGATTTGACTCTGGAGTGTAGTGATGGTTCTATGTTTTATCCATTGTCACATACAGCATGAAAAAATCATTTTTATTCCGCTGAAATAGTTTCAAACAGCTTTCTGAATCGTCGACGCGTTATTGTTTTTGATTGATAGTGAGCGAACCCGGTACTTATTTCGAACAAAGCTTTCTCATGCTCAAATACTCATGCAAAATGGCGAATACACTACCTTCTAATATCTTCAAGGTATCAACTATCCGACGCAACTTCAATTTACGTTTGGCCAAAAACATTTTGTGGACTTTTTTATGTTTTCTGGAACAATTGCCGAATTTGGGTGACCGCGTTTGAAAGCAGAAAACCACTCCTCTACCATTTGTCTCGATGGAGCAGAGTCCGGATTGAACTTGTCAAGCCATTGCTTTACTTGAACGGTTTTTTTCCCATTGAAAAGCAATGCTTTATCAACACACTAAATTCAGATTTTTCCATTGTTTTGAAAATTACAAAAGTAGCGTCACTAAAACCACTGTAACTTGTGAACTAAGCGTCAGATTTTCATGTAATTTTGACAAGTATCTTTTCCACAGAAAGATTTCAAATTCTTTAAATTTGAATTTATTTCCATTAATGCCATATAAGAGTTAGAAATTGTCTTCGAGGACACTTATCGACAACATATCCTACATGATACGCGACTAATGATCTTCCGATAATGTAGCCAGTGACAACATTTTCGAACTCAACCACCTAATTTGAAGTAATTGTAATGATAACGAGTTACTTTTTTTTGCAAAGTAACGTAACTGTATCGAGTTACTGTTTAGAGAGTAACGTACCCAACACTAACAGATTCCTTCATAAGATCCTCTAGAGGATATTCAGCTACGCGGAAAAAAATGTCTAGCTGGAACAGCAATATGTTTCTTTGTTCCAGCTGCATATTTTTTTGCTGAGCAATAATATTTATTTGATAGAATCATTTTTTGGGGTGCTAAGATGTTTTCGGTGCACAATGTGTTGACCAATTTTACGTAAATCTCATACCTTCTTATGTGATAAAAATTTGAAAAATGTATCACCCTGGTGAAAATTTCGGAAAGGAATTCATTCCAAGCTATTTCGGGGCATTCCAAAATTTGTTTCTGAACCAATCAGAAAAATGCCTCGCTTCATTCCACTTCAATCAGAAGTATCAATCTGAATGAATCTGAACTAAGTTTTTAATCCCATACAATCATTTCAATTCATTTCGAACTCGGATTAAAGTCTCGGATGGAACCGGAATTTACTTTGAACCAATTTAAATCAAACGAAATCAAAAACGTTTTTCGGATTTGTTTGAAATAATTCAGAATAGTTCGGAAAAAGATTACAAAATGGCTTGAATTCGCTCGGATTAGATTCCTTCTATAAACTTTCGACAGGATAGTCTTATTTTCGATTTTATTATACCTTGCTCCCTCTCTTTCAGCGGAATCGGTTGAGGTGACGGACTTGGCGGCGGAATCGCACAGTGCTTGGCACGAGCTGTTGCTGCTCTATTACTTTTATAATGTACAATCTTCTTTACTTGTGCACTTTTTACTCTACTTTTTTCATAATCGCAGTCTAGGAACATTTCAGTGTTTGTTCTGGACTGCGATGAACTGCTAGAGTCACTTAAAACTGACTTAGAACTATCTAAGCTACTACTGGCTTTTGAGTTTAATGAATCGAGTCTAGGGCAACTCGCGACAGGCTTTACTAAGCAATCAACTAGATTTTCTTGATCTAAGAAAGACTTGATAGTTCTATTAAAAAATCCTTTTTTCTTTTCAGATTCTTTATTACATTGTGCGTTTCCTCGTATGTCGTTTTTAACTAAATCAAGTGCAAGAACAAGAGCCGACTCATTTAGTTTTTTGTACAATCCATTTATTTCACAATCGAATGAGCTCGGTCGATTGTTAGAGTTTATCAAGTGATTTCTCAATCCACTTTTGAGACTTTCATGACTTTCTGAACTTTCACAATCGCTGTCCGAACTTAATTCTGCGCTATTGTTCTCAATAAAAGTACCTTTTTTGCTTTCAAAACATTCATTTTTTTTGTTTTGTGTTATATTGTGAATTATGGGAACCAAAATGGGTGGCAGTTTAAACTCGAGTGGATTTATTTTTCTCGTACTGTCTGGTCTAATTATATTATCACTGGAATTGCTTCGTTTTTTCAAATCAGTCTTCTTTGCCTCAACATTTTCATTTATTGAAGTCAAACTTCCGAACACTTTGGATTTGGCTTTACTCAAACTCTTAAACTTCACGGTTTCTAGCTTGTTCGAATTTTGCAACTTTAAGCCTTGAATGTGGTCGCTTTTAATAGATTTTTGTTTACTCGCACCACTAGCAAAACATCTGGTTTGAGATCTAAGTAATTCCCAGTTAGTTTTTGCATTCGAAATCACCTCTTCTCGCTGAACGTTAATACAGACCTGAGTACTAAGATCAAGAAAAGCAGAGTTAGATTGTTCTTTTGATGTTCGCCAAGCCATTGCTGCTCTTCGCATCTGTTCAGTGATTTGTACAGCTGATATTATTTGAAGATTTGGTAGATAGGCAACTAGGAAGGAGACGGATTCTCCAATCATGGTTACAGGATTGCCATCAATCGCTACTTCCTTAATTTGAAGTGATTTCGCCAAACTTCCCATATCTTCGATTCTGTAATTTATGTCATTATGATTTAAAAAATACATGATTTCACATATTTTTATCAAAGCCAGTTAGTACTTTTGAATCCGGTGAGCAGCGTTGCCACCTACTGAGACAAAAAGTCAGAAGCTTTTTATCAGGAGACCCAAAGAAATCAGGAGATTGAACAAATTTCGAATTCATAACTATGATAATTAAAATAAAGCTGGATAATAGATTTTCATTACTTAAAAACGAAATGACATTAAATAAAAATAATAAATAACGTTATGGTCTAGTTTTTGTTACATCCTTAAGTTAGCCGATTTTGAGACTAGAATTAAAACATTTTTTTTACATTAAAGCGGACAATTGGAAACATAACTAAGTTTTAAGATTTCATGCCACTGGACAAAAAATCAGTAGACCTCCTGATAAATCAGTAGCAATGGCAAAGCTGATGGTGAGTGTTTGGAAAAATTTATTTTGGAATCTGCTTAGAAGAGATCTGGTTTCTTTTTTCCATAAATCATATCAACCGGTAAGAAGGTAAAAATGGGAAATGAAACGTGAATATTCGGTTTTTCCTCGTGTACTACTTTCGTTAGTGATATTGTAAATCTCTGTATAGGAACCCATTTGAGAACCCATGTAGGTTCCTATGTAGGAACCTATATCTTAATCTACAAGGGAACCGAACCGAATGATAGATGACTATCTGAGCGACAGGTGGGTGTTATACGAGGGCGACAAGTGGTCTCTCAAAGAAGAGATGACATGTGGCGCCCCTCAAGGGTCACGGGTGGGTCCACTCGTTTGGAACGCCATGTATGACGATTTCCTGCGCATGGACTTACCTGCTGGAACGAGCAGTATCAGCTCCGCGGATGACGCACTTGCGTGCGCCGCTGGTGACGTCAGAATCCTGGAGCTGAGGATCAATGAAAGTCTGTGGCGGGCAAAGCGTTGGTTGGATAGCAGATGCCTGAAAATGGCCCCTGAAAAGACCGAGGCTTTGCTTGTCACGGACAGGAGATCCCTCCAATACCCGAAGATCGTTCTCGTGGAACATGAAATTGAGTGAAAAAAGAGCATTAGGTACCTGAGTGTGCAGTTGGATCGAAGGCTTAGCTTCGGCGAACACTTCCAGATCGCGGCTGTCAAAGTCATCCAATGTGGAGCCGCTCTGACTCGGCTCATGCTCAACATTGGTGGACCCAGGGAAGCTAGGAGAAGGCTGGTGGCAAGCGTGGTAAATTCGAAGCTACTTTATGCAGCTCCGATCTGGACAAGTGCCCTTAACATCCATGTTATCCTGAAGAAGCTGTTCTCAGCACAGAGAGGTGTGGTACTGAGAATTGTCTCAGCATACCGAACTGTATCGATGAGCGCTGTGCTGGTCCTGGCGAGCGTCCCACCAATAGACTTATTGGCGGAGGAAAGGAAGGAGATCTTTCAGCTCCATAAGGAGCTCACCTGCTTAACAAACCTGCAGGAAATCGCTCGCGCGAAGGAGGCCATCCGCATGGATGGAAGGCGCAGACTCGTCGAAAAATGGCAGACGAGATGGCATGGTGACCAATCCGGGAGATAGACACACCGTCTAATCCCGGAGCTCGCCACCTGGCTGGATAGAAAGCACGGTCAACTCGGCTTCTACCTGGCGCAAGCGCTTTCGGGCCATGGTTGCTTTAATGCGTACCTGAAGCACTTCAAGAAAAGAGACGATGAGTCGTGTTGCTACTGCAGATCCCTTCTGGAAAACGCAGAGCACACACTCTTTGTTCGGAAGAGGGATTTTTTCATTCCTCCCCTGGTTGGCGCAGCTAGTTGGGCTGCCTAACGGGCGTGTGTCCGTGGATGTGAGTCCCGGGTGAACGGATGACGGAAGAGTCGCACGCGACTTTAAGCTGGAAACAACTGCCGCGAAGTTTGAAGCCGAAAGGCGGTTCCGCGGGCGATGTATTGGTTTAAGAGAGGGGGTTTTTTGGTTTTGACAGGTATGCCTAGACCCGTCCTAGGAGAGTCCTGTACAACGTCTATAAAAGATTTCGCCATTTTTCCTCCTCACAAAAAAAAAAGGTAATTAATTTAAACCAGAATGTCGAAGAAAAATGAAGTCCTTAAAAATTATTGTATCCGATTGAATCTAATTAAAAAACATCCTTGAAGTCGATTCACTAAATCGGATTCAATTGGAGATAAATCATTGAATCTGATCAAATGAATCAATTTCAGTGGTATTTATGATTCAGTCCCAACCAGTCTTAATTGGACTCAATGATTTTCTTCAAAGGGATTTAAGACCAAGGATGAAGTGATGAATGATTCTAATCTAATTAAAATTTAATCTTGTGGATTTCGAAAGTTCTAACTGGGATTGATTTTTAAAAACCTTTACCTATGTAGGTCATTATTGCTCAGATATAGTTTTTGAAGTTGTGGAGTGTTTCCGAATCCCAATAGTTTTTTGATTTTATTGCGCCTCAAGTTAAGTTCTTTCAAGGACGTGAGTCCTTGAAAATCATTACATCCAATGACTTTGATGTTGTTTCCCGACAGATTAAGTACCTTTAAAGAGCTGAGATCATCTAATCCTGAAATTTGGGAGATTTGATTTCCATGTAGGTCCAGAACTTCTAGCTTATTTAATTGTTTTAATCCTTCGATTCGTTTTATCCTGTTCTTGCCTACTAACAACACTCGAAGATTTTCCAAAGTATTCATACTGCAAAGCTTTTCTATTTGGTTGTCATACAAATCAAGGAAGACCAATTTCTTAAGTTGCGTAAGCTGTTGAACTTCAATTTTTGAAATCAAATTGTGTTGGAGGGACATTAAACGTAACTTGGGCTCGTCGACGATGTTTGGGAATGTTGTCAAGCCTCTACGGTCCAAAGAAATCCTGTCAGGATTTTTCTCTCGTTCATTTGGCGTTCTCGTTGCCACCACCGATTTACCCTCTCCAGTTTGTTGTAATGTAACAACATCACAACCACCGACCTCTGCATCTTCTGTATTAAAATTTGAACTTGTGGAACTATAAAAAAAAATTACATTTTTTTTAATTTGATGAAATAATGAGCATTCAATAATAAAAAATCACAAATATACAAAAAATCATGGATCTAACTTAATTAGTGAAAATTAAATTATTACGAGTGTCGTTCAATAAGTCTTTAGAAAATCCAAGAGATGGCGCTCGTACTATTGAAAATGGTTTGGTTTCAGTAAGTATCATTACTCACTAGACAGCTGTTAAAGTCTCAGTTATATCCATTACATGGTTTCATTTTTATTGTCGATTGAAGCAAAAAACTTTTGTGTATTTAGAAAAATGGAAAAAATCGAGTTTCGAGCGGCGATTAAACACTCAAATTTAAAAGGTTTAACACGGAAAGAGAACAAAGCTGAGTTGGATGAAGTTCATGACACATCTGCTTCTGTGTTTGCAACTGTTTATAATTGGGTAAATGAGTTTCAACGTAGCCGTACATCCACAAGAGATACACGTTGTTCGGGACGCCCAGTGGAAGTGACTACCCCCGAAATAATTGAAAAAATCTACGATATGGTTTTGGGTGATCGACGAATTAAAGTGCGTGGAATTATTAAGACTACCGGCATATTTCAATTTTGCACGAAAAATTGGATGTGAAAAAAATCTCGGCAAGATGGGTGCCGCGTTTTCTCTCAGAGGAGAATAAACGCAATCGTGTGATCGTTTTTCCGTTGCAATCCTGACGAGTTTTTGCGTCGATAAATAACTATGGAGGAAACATGGATACACCACTACACTCCACCGACAAAGGAACAGTCAAAACAGTGGATTTTTGAAGGCGAACGGGCTCCGAAGAAGGTGAAGACGGTGAAATTGGCCGGCAAGGTTATGGCCACGGTTTTTTGAGATACACGCGGAATCATCTACACTAATTACTTGGAAAAAGGACAAACCATAACTGGAGCGTATGATGCGTCGTTATTGCACCGGTTGAGCGAAGAAATCAAGAAAAAACGTCCTCATTTGAAAAAAAAGACAATGCACAGGTGCACACCTGCGCAGTTTCGATGATAAAAATTATGGAATTAAAAATCGAATTATCACAACATCCACCGGATTTGGCCCCCAGTGACTTTTTTTTTATTTCCAAACTTGAAAAAATGGCTCGGTGGACAATTGTCACGTCAAACGAAGGGGTCATTGCCCAAAGAGATGTCTATTTTGAGGACCTTCCGAAATCCTACTTTTTGGACGGCTTAAAAAAGTTGGAGAAACGCTTGTAAAAGTGTATAGAGTTGAAAGGAGATTATGTTGAAAAATAAAAAAAAAAATCTACACAAAATAATTTGTTTTCCCATCTTTTTCTAAGGACTTATTGAACGACCCTCGTAGTATATGGATACCCATTTGAAAATTCCTGCACTGGATTTTTTACAGATTTCTCCATGAGAACATGTGCGGAGTTATTTAAAGGAACCTGAATGAACCCCTTGGAGGAACCTTTATATGATTCAGTAACCGGTCCTTTATACATGGAATCGTTTACAGAATCGTTCACAGGAACGTGTGAAGGTAAGAAAGTTTCAAAGGTTCCTATACTAATTCCTATACTACAGGTATACTGGGAAGAAAACCTTCATATGTTCCTATAAAAGATCCTAAATAGAATACATTATTTCCCTGCATTGGACTCTTTGGAAGATCTCCGCTGATTTTGAAACAGTGTTTTTTTTTTTTAATTTACAAGAAAACTACTTTATTGAAGCAGTGAAGGATTCTTCAAATAAACCAATTCAGAAAAAAAAATTTCTACAAGCAACACTGGAACCTCTACAGTATTCTTTACGGGTTTCTGTACGACAACAGCTGCATAAAAAAACAAGAACCTGTTCAGGATTCTTCACAGGATCCTTCACAATTACTTTCTTCTCTCGATCAGTCTATGAAGGAACCTCTACAGGATTATTTATAGGAAGTTGTTTGTAACATGTGACCTATAAATAAAACCAATACAGAAAGATTTAAGGGCTCCTTTTCAGTACAGGATTCTGTATAAGAACCTTCACAGATTCCTTACCTTCTCACGTTCAGCCTATAAACGATACTTTAAAAGATATTGTAAATGATTCTATACAGGGCCCTGTGCAGGATTCTATAAAGGTTCATTAAAGGGATCCTGTACGGGTTCACTTAGGAAATCCCAGACAGATTCTTATAAAAGAACGTGTACAGTAATTTCCAGATAAGAAAATAATTATTATTCTAATTTTTCAATAAAATTATAAATTATAAATTATTATAAAATAAATATTTAGTCAAAATGTTGAACCCTATTTAAACGTGACATATTTGGCATGTCTATTATTTTATTTTATACAAAAATTACAAAGTTTATTTAAATTCTTTTTGTTCAGGCATAGCGTGAATTTCTTGTTACTTTTTTATTAAGAAAAAATTATCAAGGGTTTATAGTTTTTTTAACGCTAGGTGAGGAAGGGGAGACGAACGTTATGGTCGCATAAGGGGGCCTTTTTCAGTGCTATAGATTCAAAGTTTATACAACAATATTTTCTAGTAAATGATTCAAAATAATGAAATAATAAAACGTAAAACCTTATCTTATAGCTTGCAAATCAAAATGAAGCAGTCCAGTCTGGAATTTTCATATAGAATAAATACCACGAAAAAAGAAACACCACTTAGTAATTTGCAATTAAAACTAACCGATACAAATTTTTAAAATATCCAAAACATCGTTTTGTTTTTCAAGCTATCAGATCAGTTTTTACGTTTTATCTTTTTCATTATTTTCATTATTATTTAATCTTTTACCAGAAAATTTTGTTATATAATTTTTTAATTTATGGCACTGAAGAGGGCGACATGTGGCAAAAATCCCCCCCCCCCCCCCTCAAAGTTTTTTCTAATATACACACTTGATGAATTTTTTTTTTTTTAAATAAATAAAGGAAAAACTCTATGCCAAAACAAACAGAATTCAAATAAATTTTACGAAATCCTATACTATCGGTGATGAGAAGACACTTTAAAATTCGGAATATATTGTCATGAAATTTATTTTATGTCAATTTTGTTTAATAAAATCTTCTAGAGCAAATTCAAATTAAACTAGGCTGACAATTCGTGACAATCTATCCGAGCGAATCAAATATCTTTATCTCTATTTGTATGAATTCGTACATAATTTTGAGACAGGCGAATTTTTCTCAATTCATCAGTACAAATTCATTCGGATGATGAACCATTTGTTTGGATTGAAACGTGTAGAAAAGAAGATTTACATAAATTCATATAAATCTAAAACGTTTATTTATTTTAATACACTATCATTCAGAATTATAAGTTCACCTTTGTCGAAGTATCTTAATTTTTATAGAAATTCGCACCTAATGATCCCAAGTTGAAGGAAAAATGTTGAAACTATAGAAATATATTACAAAAAACGTCAAATTTTGATCTTTTTGAAAAATGTTGATAACTTCAAAAATAATCAAGATATTTTTATAAATTTAACTTTTTGCCTTCAACTTAGGATTATTAGATGCAAAATTTTATTAACATTCATGCTATTATTGAAAAAAAATGTTAACTTGTTTTTATAAAAATTAAGACACTCCGAAAATGGCTTGAACAACAGGTGAGCATAATTATCAACGGTAGGGAATACGTTTCAATTCATTTTTCAACGCTAAGAGAATTTTTTTTTAATGGAACAGTATCAAGTGAATTAAAATCCCAAAAATTTGAAGTCAATGCAATAACGAAAATTGACACAATATTTGTGAAAATACGTACAATTTATACATAAATTTAGAATTGAAGTGTGTCGTAATTATTATTGTTGCTGAAAAATTGTGTAAAATTCTTATCTCCATACCTTAATGAACTATGAGATCGCCTTGTGAGTTTTGGTGGCAAAGGTGCTCCCGGAAGAATTGGCAGGGCAGGTGAGATACTTAAAAATTGACTTTCTTCTATTTGTTGATTATCCGCTTGCGTTCTCGCTGATTTTCTCCTGACGTCAAAATTCAATTTTCTATTCTAAAATTGATTAAAACGTCATTCACATGATACATTCTGGAGTAACAGATAAACAAAATTCAATCAATTTTTTGGAATAATGATCTGTTATTAAACTGTAATAAAGTTGAACAAAAGTTGAAAAGAGAGATATAGATAATGAGATGTGTTTAACATGTCCTTAATGAATGAGTTGTTCATCTGTAAGAATCCTTGACCTTAAAAGTTTGTGATCAGTTGCTAGGGCAAATTCAAGTACAAACGTGTAATCGTGATAAAAGGTATAGGATTTAAATTGAAATTTAATAATTATTATTAGATATATTTGGCTCCTACCAGTACATTAGGATTAGGGTTTCTTATTGGCATTACATAACAAGCAAATTGTAGGACGACGTTCGTTTCCAGTAAATTCTTCGGAATACTTCATCAGGTGATCTCGATATTGACATATTTACGCGTCCTCGCAACCATAAAGGCGGGATTCGCGAGAACTTATTTGTAGTTGCGCATTTGTGATTTGTTCAGGTACTTAAAGATTTGCCGATATACTGGAATTCTTTTATAGGGTGACCAAAAATAAATGAATAAAGTAAGAATTATTTTTTCTTTGGAAAACCCCATTAAAGAATCATAGTTTTTACGTATAATTGTTACATAACAGTTATGTAAAAATGTTATCTTGTAAGCCTCACAGTTATTGAAAAATATTTGCTATGTATATGTTCCATAACTGTTACATAACGTTTCTTGTTCTGTAACTGCGACACTAATATGACGATATTTCTACAGAACTGTTATGTAACAATTGGGAATGAGCATGCAAAAAAATTATGCCATTTTATATATGCAATCCAATGTTTATATTACATAAAAATAATTACAATGGCGTTTTTTTTTATTCATTAATTGTTGATTTGCGATCGATTCAAAGATAATGAGCGTTTGATATGGATCGCTTTGGCGGTCAAGCGTATCTGATTGGTTCATGAAACGGTGACGTCATACCGTTGTGTTTTCGTATCGGCAACATGCAAACCAAGTGCGAGTGAAGTTCTAAATAATTAGAAAACTGGTTTGTTTATTTAAAAATGCCTCCTAAGGTGGATAGTAGCTTCGTAAAAGCAGACTCGGGAAATCTTCCAAAAATTTCTATGTTTATGGTGCTGGAATATTTTTCATCTAACTCTAAATATGTCACACCAGAAATCCGTGGTGTCAAAACTACTTTGTATATAAGTAAAATTTACAAATTATAGTTATTATTCTACTCTGTCAATTTAAATACAAGAAAAAGCTACTAATCGATGATAATAAAAAATCACTCATGTATAAGTTAATGTATTTATAGGATATAGTTAAATTATTATTACGTTATTGAAGAAGATGAGTATATTATTAGTAAAATGTATCATATAAATATTAATTTATTATTGTAAAATTTGTTTCGAAGCCAGAACTTGAAAATTTTTTGATGAAAAATCCAAGAAAAGTAATAACAGCAAGTTCAATGTGTAACATTCGACAAATTGAGGTTAGAATTTGTTTTGAGCGCTATAAATATAAATATATATTTTTTCAATTATAGTTTATTCACAGATAACAATATTATGAACAAGAAATAACAATACTTATAATACATCAAAAATGGCAACAAAACATGTTACTAGTTACCGGCTTATCTCGACGTTGTGCATTTTCAAACCATTTATTTCGCATAATCGGATTCATCGGAACGTTTTCGAAAAATTCAAAATTCATACTTTTCACATTGCACATTGAGGGGATCCGCCATCTTTAATATTTTTATTTTTTGAGTTTAGACCTTCCAAATAATTTTTTTTATGCTTAGTACCTTTATTTAAAAAGGTTTTGAAAGTTTTTAAAAATCCCATCACCTTTATGCATTTTCAAACAAAAAATTTGAGTTTTCTGGGCATTTTTTAAACATTTTGTGACAAGGAATAACTTTTTTGTTTTTTAACTAATGGTCATGATTCTTTTTTCATTTTTTTCCTTACAATGTGTAGCAACTTTTTGGGTATGGAAAACAGTCTAGCTAATAAAATAACTTCAAATTTTTTTTTTTATATTGGGATATTTTTATTTATTCTTTTATTTTATTTTTAACTTTTTTTTCAGTCATGTTACCTTACTTTCCATACCCAAAAAGTTTCTACACATTGTAAGGAGCAAAATAAAACAATAATCATGACAATTGGTTAAAAAACAAAAAATTTATTCAAAGTCAGAAAATGTCAGAAAAATTCCTAAAAAACTCAACATTATTAGTTTAATAATACATAAAGGTGCTGGAATGTTTAAAAAAAACCCTAAACATAACAAAATTATATGGAAGGTCTAAATTAAAAAATAAAAATATTAAACTATGTAAAAAGCAGTAAAGAACGTTTATCTGCTCCTAAATATTTATAATTATAAAAAAAAAATGTTTCCGATAATAACATTTTTTATAATTATAAATATTTATGCTTTTTACTTAATCACTCAAAGTTGTAACTCGATAGCTTAATTAATGTGGAAATTCGAAGGACGAAAAAAGGGTCGATAAGGTAGGGCTCGGAAAAATCATAACGGCCTTAAGGGTATATTTACGTAGAGTAGCAGAAATATAACAAAGAAACTGTGATAATATTTTTCTGGATGTTGACAAGTCAGCTTAAAACAAGAAAGTTGTAAAACTTCAGATTCGCAAAAACAGTTATGAAAAAAATGTAAAAAATCATTTTTCAAATCCAATTTTCGAGCATGAGAATCCTTTGAATTTTTGACAACTTTCTTGTTCTAAGGTCCAACTTTGACGTTTTTTATAATATCTTCGTTAATAAATAACAAAAACATTTTGTTTTTAGGTCATAAGAAGCAGAATTTTATTATCTTTCATGATATTTTCAGGAAAAATTTTTACTTTATGTATTACAAAAATTTGGAACTTTCAAGTAAACTGTTCAGATTAGGTCTATTCAGTTGGATTTAATTCCAGTTTACTTCGGTTTCTCTGGGAATCAAAATAAATCTATTTGAAGCAAATACAGGAATGTAATACTTCTACGACAAATAAAAAGCAAAGTTCAATTATCATATGTCTATTTATAATGTTTTATGTTTAAAGACTATTCAATGTTTTTTCGAACTTAATGACACTTTTCATTAAAATTTTCCACACATTAATATGTCACTAAATTATACTTTCTATCTCAAGTAATAAATTGCTTTGTAATTAATTCCTTAATTAAAAATTTCAAAGTTTGCCGCAAAATGTATGTGTGGGAGGTGCTGCTCTCTAGTAGATAGTGGGCGAGTAACAATTTACTTAACAAATCTCGAATCAGAGATACTTTGATTCTCCAGTTGAATAACCCTGACACTGTTATTTTCTGCTATTCGCTCGTTTAGTAAGATGAGCTTATTTTCGGCTATTCGTGTTCTTTCTTCAGAAAGAACTTTAGCTATAATAGTCCCGTGTTTTGCACAATCAAGAAATTATGCAGCTCCAGGTAAGTGACATGATTTTTATATAAAACGTGTGTACAAACTCATTTATATATTTACGACTTTTGAGGTTAGTAAACATAACCGCAACCTTTTATTATACCTTCGCATCAATTGAATCTATTAAGTTAATTTTGTTTGAATGTTATAATTTACTTCATTAAACGTTATACTATAAATTTGCAAAATTAATTCAAATTTAAAAAAATAAACTAATATAAATTATTATCTAAGTATTATTATGAGAACAGCAGCAAATATCTTTGTTCCAAATCCCTTAAACGTTATATTATACATTCGCAAAATTAATTAAAACTTTAAAAAATAAACAGATATAAATTATGAGTACAGTCTTATTATGTGAACAGCAGAAAATCTCTTTGTTAAGCTTTCTTTTATAATTATGGAGAATGATATTCTATGGACAAGAAATTTCAATTATAGTTTATTTACATTGTTTTATTTTCAGGTTTTTCCTTGGGAAAGAAAGGTAGTGCTGGCAAAAAGGGACCCACGATGGAAAAAAAAGTGTTACCAGTTGAAACTGATGTTCATAAACTACTAAAATATGTATGTGGAAGTAATATTTACAAGGATGGTCAGGATGTTGAAATTAAACCAGATTCGGAATATCCAGATTGGCTTTGGACTATTCGAACAGGACCTGCTCCAGCTCTTGAGGAATTGGATGCAAATACTAAAACCTATTGGAGACGATTGCGAAGAATGGGATTGAAAAGAAATAACAAATTAGCTTCGTTAAGAAGATTTTAATAGATTCTAAAGTAATATTTTCAACTTTAAATATTACGCTAGCTTCAGAATATTGGAATTTTTTATTTAAAACTCTCTATTGTTAATTGTTATCGAAGAAATAGATATAAGTAGTTTTGATAAACAGATGTATCAGAATTTAAAATAAAGCAATAGAAAAAAAATGTATTTCTGTTTTTAAGAAGATACTAATTTCTTTTCATTGTGTTTATTTTATTATGATTGCTTATGTTTATCAAGACTTGAACAAGATAATTAGTTCACGTAGATATGTTCTCAGTAAAGCGAAAAACAAGAGATGTGAAAATACCCTAATGAACTTCCGCATTACCAGGACAAGGACGCTAAATCTTAGCTTGTTATCAATGCTACAGGCTTAAGATTCTTATCGTTTTGTCTTATTGTCCTAATGACTATTCTGAAATTCATTAGTCATAAATGCGCTTTAAATATTCACATGATTTTGATGAATAACTATTCAAGCTTGTTACGCGTTTTAAGTTAATCTGAAAGTATTTAGCTTGAAAAAGGTTTCTATCTAAGGATTCTTATTGCATCATGCCTATTGTGAAGAGTGCGAAATTAATTGAAGTTCGTATTAATTACCTTTTGGTATTTTGGTAGGTATTTTTGATGATGTATGCTTCTAGTTATCAGATAATCGATCTTTATTGTGTGAGGAAGATTATAGGTCTCGCTTCACAAAGCCCCCTAATGTGTTAATTTTCCATGAAAATCTTAATCATCGTTTACTTTCAGTCTTTTATCAATAATTAGACAATCGACAAGCCTTGACTTCTAATCCAAGTACTTTAGTTTTTAAAAAAAATTGCTTGAAATTTCAACTTGTCTGAAGTTTTCACTCAGTTAAGATTTTAATGATTTTTTGAAATCATATTGATTTTTCTAGTTTTTGGAATGGATTTAATAAGTTAGAAATAAATTTATACTATTCTTGTAAATTCACTTTGTTCTATGTAAGGTGGAATATTTAAATTAATTTGAAAACTTTTCCGTAAATTTCCCGCAACCAAAAAACTATTCAAAAGTTTATGGAATAAACCAAATTTTTATATCTAGGGACGATTTATCAATTTAGAAATAAAGCGACTGTTAGGCATTATACTCAGAAGATTGTAAATACAAAATCAAAACTACGAATCATGATTTTAAATTTAATGAAATTTCAACAGCTATGAAGGGTTATTAAAAAAGTGAGAAAATATTAATTAAGGCCTTAAAATTATTATTTTAATTATAAAGCGGTCATATATAATTGGTGATAATAGAACACAAACTACACATACATATTTATGCCCAAAGTACATAAAATTTTCTTTTCAAAATTTAGAAAATTGCAGAGAAGTTAAAGACAGACGTAGATGGACTGCATTTAGTTTCGAAAATGAAGAAAGGTTCAATTTCACAAAATATTTTGGAATTTTTTTTTCCATTATCAAAACAAAAAGTAGTCTGTCTACGTCCTTTTTCATCTTCTCTATCATTTCTCAAATTTTGAAAACAAAATTTTATGTATTTTGAACACAAAAAAATTGTGCAATTTTTCTTTTCGTTACTTCGAATCATTTTGATATGAAATTCAGAATCAGATGAAAAATAACTGATCATGGCACTTCTGCTGTCCTAAGCAAAAACCTTGTTAACTAAAATTTTGACGATATTGAGTTTTCAATGCCTATCAATTTTGCATAAAAAAACTGCATTTCATTGTGTTTTCGAAATTTTGAGGTGGGGGGGGGGGGGGGGGGGAATTCGGTGAAAAAAAGGCATGTTTTTAAGAATTTTTTTTGGCCATACAGATAGTGTTAGTTTATTCAGTCAATTTCCATATAATAATGCAACATTTGAACAATATTGTCCAAAATTTTCATTGCAAAATATTGAAAATTGAGCTAGTGACAGTGAATCTTCGGAGGCGCCTCGAAAAAAAGTTGTTTTGCGGTGTACATCATAACTTGCAATAGAATCATTTGAAACAAAGAAATCAAAATGCATTTGTAAAGGAGATATTCACGGTATCAAATAAAATGGAAAATTTTTGCCCCATAATCGAGAAAATAGTTATAAAATTTTCATTTTTCCATTCAACATCGATAGGCAATAGATTTTCTTCATTTTCTCAGTTTCGTCGAGAATTGAATTAACAAGGTTTTTTCCTAGGACGGCAGACTTCAGGGGGTGGTTTTTTATGATGGGGCAGTTCTGATTATTTGATGTGACTTTATTCCTTTTATTATGTACTTTCCTATTATTTTGTGATTTTTCGCATGAGTTTTGGATGCGCATATCAGAAAACACATTTTTTTCGTGGGGGGTGGTTTTTCATGCAGAGAGGTTGTTGAAAGACAGGAAAAGTTATGAAATATTTTTTCCCCATATTTAGGGAATCCTTCGTACTCTATATGCAACACTGACTTTGTTTGCAACCTACCTGAAAAATGTCAGGCACAAAAGGGTTAATGCCTCTAAGAAAATCGTAGAAGATTCGAAAAATGTTTTGTATCACGGAGTATCGGTAACGCGCGTCGGACAATTCTTAATTCAGGAAATTATCCCATGAAAGTCGAGAAAAAATTGAGATGATCGTTATTTATAATATAATTATTGAATTTCCAGAAAAAAAGTACTACTTTAAATTGAGTATCGATAAGATTCATTGTAAACATAATCTTTTTCTGGACAACATGTGATGATTCAAGAATAAAAATTTATCATTGTTATCATCGATATCATCAGAGGAAGAAATGTTCACCAGCTCTTATCTGAAATTAGTATTGAGCTTTCATGTGCGGAAGTTAGTCCACTGATCGTACTTGCGGGTACTATTTATTAACAAGAGATCTACTTAAATCTTAGAATGGTAAATTACCAAAAAATATATTTAATCTATTACCAGGACTTTTTATTAAAAAACAGTGTTTTTTTAAAATATTTTAAAAATAATATTTGTAGTTGATGAATATTAGAAATTTTCAAAAACTTTTTTTAATAGTAAAGACCTTAACAATTTTGTTATTATAGATGCTTTGGTTTATACTAGTATTAGCAGCTTTCACCTTCATTGAAGCTATTCCTAGTGATAGTGAGTATATTGTAGTAATTTTTGCAGAATTGTAATATTGACTTCACTTTTTATATTGTATTCACCATAAATACTAGGGTGGTCCAGAAAAATCTTTTCTTCATTCTTTAGAAGCCATTATGGAATTACATGTTAAGTCGTATCATAAAAGATTACAATTTACCTATGAAATTGAAAATAATAATTGTCTACATATTTTAAATATTTTGGTTATAAAAAATAAAGATAATAGTATTTCTACGAATTGGTTTCGGAAAAAAACATTTTCTGGAAGATTTCTTAATTATTTTTCTTTACATCCTTTACATAAAAAAATTAGTATCATAAAAAACCTTGTTGATTCAGCTATTCTACTTAGTGATAAAAAATTCCACCAAGGCAATTTAAAATTAGCCTTTACATGTTTAATTATCAATTGTTATCCTAGTCAATTTATTAACAAACACATTACAAAAAGACTCATTGAAATTATATCTAAAAGAAACCATTACAATAATGATTTGGAAATTTTACTTAATCATTCAATTAACACAAACGTTTCAGTTGTTTCAATTCCTTATTATGACAATTTATCGGAGATTGTAGAGCGTTTTTTACAAAAATATGATGTGTAAGTTGTTTTTAGAATAAATTCCAAATTAGATAAATTCATAATATTAGGTAAAGATCCTTATGAATTTGGAGAATAAAATAACGTTGTTTATAAAATTTCTTGCAATTGTGGTAAGTGTTATGTAGGTCAGACTAAACGTCCGTTGAGGATTAGAATTGATGAACATTTTAAGAATTTCAATCTTAATGAAAAGTTTCACAATGTCATCAGTAAACACCGTAAGAAGTACAAAAATGAAAATACCATTTATAACATTAAAATGATTTGAGCATCCGCTAAATATTTTTTAAATAAATATAAAAATGTTTATGCCCAAGAGCCTTCGACAGTAACTTAAATTTGAAGCGATTAATTTTTTCCATGCGGGTATAATTTGGGAAGGAAAAATCTTATTTAAGGTGCATTCAGAATTTATAAATCCCACAATGTATGTCTTTTCATACGATATAAATTTAATGCAAAGAATCTTATCAAAGTTTTTTACATCCCTTATATACAAAAAAACGATAAAATCCGATTGGACCTGATTGGTCGGATTCATAAATATCAATAATTATTCGGATTCAATCGGTTCTACACTATTGGATCAAATGAGTTAATTTAAAATATGTTTCTGAATTAGATAATTAGGACTCGATCAGATTCTATCAGTTATATTTCTATGTTGAATACACTTGTACTAAAATCATAATTTTTTATATATCTTAGATTGTTATATGCTTTTAGAAAAAATCGTTTGTTACTTTGGCAGTTGGTCAGTATATCGTCCACTAATTGGACGATTCGAAATCGATAATATTGACGCAAGACTCTGCACACACTTAATTTATACCTTTGTTGGATTAAGTGAAGACGGCAATATTAAAGTTTTGGACCCGTGGCAGGATTTACCAAATGATTACGGAAAAGATGGTTTTGGTAGATTCAATGCTCTTCGTACACAAAACCCTTCACTTAAGACTTTGATTGCCATAGGAGGATGGAATGAAGGTTCAATTAAATACTCCAGGTTTATTTGAGACTCTTCCCATATAGAAACAGCGTCTGTCATTGTGAAAATATTAATAACACTTTTTGTTTCCATATTTCTTTAAGTGTATTTGGAGATGCAGGATTACGAGCGAAATTCGTTGATAACGCCGTCAAATTTATCAAGAAATATGAGTTCAATGGCTTGGACATAGACTGGGAGTATCCCAATCAACGTGGAGGAAAACCTGAAGATATTGAAAGCTTTACATTGCTCATTAAGGAACTGAAAGAAAAATTTGATCCAGAAGGGCTTCTGCTGAGTGCTGCTGTCGCTTCCGTTGAATCATCAGCGAGTTTATCCTATAATATTCGAGAAATATCTAAATATATTGACTTCATCAACCTGATGGCTTATGATTTACGTGGGCCTTGGGATGCAGAAAAGAAAGTCGGAATAAACGCACCACTTTATCCTTCTTCAAAGGAGGATGGTTTGAAAAAGTCATGGAATGTTGTATGTACTTCTTTTCAACGTAACATATTTTCTGTTCAGTCCTTTAATCATCAAGCTTTTTTACATTAAAATTTGTGGAAAATACAATTTACTTAAGGATGTAGTCTCGTGTTCGAACTTCGAAAAACCGATTTTTTCCCCACATATTTCAAAAGTATAGTGTATTAAGAGTATACTGTAAAAATTTTAGACCGCAATATGAAATATTTACGAAGCTGTAGCACATAGTCGAGAACATGCCGGGACCGCATGCTGTGAACCGCGCGGCAACCTCTCTAATGTTGTCACGTTACCCTTATTATGAACGCCTGACGCTTCAAAAATGGCCAGGTCATCCCGCAGGGCATCAAAATTAGCTGAAGACGATGCTTATGCAGAAACGGAACGTTTACTCTATGCACCAAGCATTGCTGATCAGTGTAAGTATACATTTTTTATAAAGAATCTGAAAAAACTTTAAACGCATTTTTCTCGAAACAATACTTTTGTAAGGGGCGCGGGAGATTTAAAAAATTCTATTCAACCGATTGCTTTCATTTTTGCACATGTTATTATACACAACAATGGCTCCGTCGGGTACTAGAATTACTTAATTACCCTGCTTAAAATGACGGATAGAACCCAGATAAGAACCGAGTAAAAGTCGGTTCTTATCCGGCGCTAATGGATTTGTACCCGGTTTTTGTCCCCGGTTTGTACCCGGAGATTATCGGGTTCTATCTGGGATCGCATAATATCTTCACCCGGTTTCTATATGGTTCTTACCTGGGACCTTTGAGATTTTTATCTGGTTTGTATCTGGCTCCTTAAAATACTTATACCCGGTTCTAATCCGGCACTTAATCGGATTCTATCTGGGTTGATATAATATTTTGTCCGGTTTCTATATGGGTCTTATCTGGGCTCTGTAAGAGTTTTATCCTGTTTGTAGTCAGGTCCTCGAAATACGTATACTCGATTCTTATTAGGCGTTACTGGATATTTACCCGGTCTTTGTCCACGGTTTATACCTGGAGCTTAACCGGGCTCTATATGGGATCGCATAATATCTTCACCTGGTTTCTATATGGTTCTTACCTGGGACCTTTGAGATTTTTATCTGTTTTGTATCTGGCTCCTTAAAATACTTATACCCGGTTCTAATCCGGCACTTAATCGGATTCTATCTGGGTTGATATAATATTTTGTCCGGTTTCTATATGGGTCTTATCTGGGCTCTGTAAGAGTTTTATCCTATTTGTAATCGGGTCCTCGAAATACGTATACTCGGTTCTTATTAGGCGTTACTGGATATTTACCCGGTCTTTGTCCCCGGTTTATACCTGGAGCTTAACCGGGCTCTATATGGGATCGCATAATATCTACACTGATAGAAAAAGTACAGGCAAAATTCGAGTTTTAGACTAGTATTTACCGTTTTTAATGTCAATGGAGGAATATTCGCTTGGAAGGTTAAATTTACTGTTTTCACAGTAAAAAATCTGTTTTCAAGCTGGGAAATTTTATTTTAGTAAATTGACAGTACTTTTTTGTTACACGTACACCGAAAAAAAAATCTCAGTAGGTTTGACTACTTTTTAACTTACTTTTCGTAGTTCGTAAAGGCCCCAGTGTCATTTTTTAAGTTACGTGATCTGCAAGAACATAGGTAAATCAAGTAAGAGCAGTAGTTGAATTGATGAATACTTTTAGTATATTTCAAAACTATATTTACTTTTAAGTAGACACTTAACTTACTATTTGTATATACACACTTACCTACAAATACACACCCCCCTCTACACTACACAAACGCTCGTTTAGACAGTATTAAAAATTATTCTTAACGCTGCGGGTTCGAACCCTCTCTACTTATAATTATCGCATTAGTAACCTAACAACTAAGCCTCTCGGCTGCGCACGCTTGGAATACAAGAAAGGAAATAGCGCTTATAACCTGCAACTACTGCAGGGCCGTGTAAAAAGTGTTTAGGCCCCGTTATTGTTACTACCTCGACACAATCAGATATACACACATACACACACGTGCTCGCATATGATTATTATGATTACATTACATAATTGCTTGCTGACTCCCGAGTTTTTTTAACCAATTCACAACAAAAGTCGCTCGTATAGGAATTGTATTTCTTTAAACACACTAACGGCATATTTTTCTGTTAGGCTTGTATTTTATAACTGACATCAAGAGAAACTTTTGAAACATCGTACTGTGAAAATTACTGAAAAAAATATTGCGGTGCAAACAAGTACATTTTAAGGATAGTCACTGAAAAAAAATTACAAGACAGTAAAAGTTCTTGGTTTTAACAAATATCCTTGCTATACCTCCGAAAACCGTAAAATAACGTGATAATTTTCTCTCAGTGTACCCGGTTTTCCGAATAAGATCTTATCCCAGATCTTTGAGATTTTTATCCGGTTTGTATCCGGCTCCTCAATAATTTGCAGGTCGACAACTGCCTTATAGAAACCGGATAGGATCCGAGTAGAAACATATTTTTTTATTTTAATTTGCTGGATCAATATGCCAGATAGGAACCGGGTAGGGTCGGGTAGCAGATGCACTTTCACCTTTACAATTTGCAAGTCGACAACTGCCTTATAGAAACCGGATAGGATCCGGGTGGAAACATGTTTTTGTATTTTAATTTGCTGGATCCATATGCCAGATAGGAACCAGGTAGGGCCGGGTAGCAGATGCACTTTCACTTTAACAATTTGCAAGTCGACAACTGCCTTATAGAAACCGGATAGGATCCGGGTAGAAACATATTTTTTTATTTTAATTTGCTGGATCAATATGCCAGATAGGAACCGGGTAGGGTCGGGTAGCAGATGTACTTTCACCTTAACAATTTGCAAGACGACAACTGCCTTATAGAAACCAGATAGGATCCATGTAGAAACATATTTTCGTATTTTAATTTCTGGATCCATATGCCAGATAGGAATCGAATAAGACCGGGTACAATATTCATACAACTTATTTTCTGTCACCACTTCCCGGATAAGGACCGGATAGACCCAGATAGATCCCGAAAAATGAAATTAGAGTCCAGATAAAAACCGTAAAGAACCGGGTAAAACCTGAATGGGTTTGCATCCGGTTTGTTTCCGGTATCTACTCGATTTCTACCTGACATTTTAAGCAGGGATATAATGATAATTTCTTTTTCTTTCACCGATTTTCAACGATAAAAATTACGATTTTGTTTATAAGTCGGACATTTTGTTATTTATCAATAAAAATGTTTATATCTAGTACGAGACAGAGCCACAAGCATTCAGAACAATAATTAATTTAACTTTTTTGTTTCAGATGACTCCAAGTGCCGTAATCATTCGCGCTACCCACCTACCTCCTTTTAAAGGTGTCTACTCCATCTTAAAAAAACAATTATCAAATTGTGTAAAATTGAGTAAACAAACATTTTTTTCTATAGTTTACGATGTCAATAAAAGCAGGTAAAAAATTTAAATGATTGTATTTTATTATGTTATAAAAAAAATCCTGAAATAAGCTTCCGAAACGGGCCTGAACATGAGACTACATCCTTAATGGTTCCCATAAGCAAGAGTGGAGCCTGATCCACGTATTGAATAAAGTTTTATTTCGCACTAATTGATTTTCAATTAATTTACATACATTCCAATAAAATGTTCAAAATTTCGCGATGAAAATCGATTCGAAATAAATCCGAGTGAATCCAAGATTGGTGCGCATCAAGACAAAATGAAATTCTGTCCGAAACTTTCACCAGGGCACATAAGATAAGGGTGTTCTATTTGATTTTATGGGTTTATTATCAATTCTAGGATACTGCCGTGAAGTACTGGTTAAGTGAAGGAGCTGAACCAGAAAAAATTATCCTTGGAACTGCATTTTACGGTAGGACCTTCACTTTGGCAGATTCAACCAAACATCATATTGGTGATCTCTTTAGTGGGCCAGGACAAGCTGGGAAATATACTAGAGAAGCTGGAATGATAGGATACAATGAAATTTGTGAGATGCAGAAAACTGAAAACTGGAAAATTGTATTTGATGAAGAGCAGCTTGCTCCTTACACCTACAATGGTAATCAGTGGATTGGATACGATGATGTTCGGTAAGTATGACACAATCCATATTCTGCTGAAGAGAAAGGTCACATTGTTCTGTCTTTTTAGATCTTTAACTGAAAAGGCTAAGTATGCATGTAAGATGGGTTTGGGAGGAATCATGTTGTGGAGTGTTGAAACTGACGACTTTTTGGGAGTTTGTGGAGAAAAGTATCCGCTCTTAAAAACCTTAAATAGTGTTCTTGGTGGGGGGCTACCAGTGCCTCTTCCTACATATCCACCTTCAGCCGATGAATCTTCATCACCTGAATCGCCGACATCTGATGAGCCATCAAATACTACTGAAGAAACAGATACACCTCCTAATCCTCCTGTTTATCCTGTCATTTGCAAACGCCCAGGATATATTCGAGATTCTAATGATTGTACGATATTTTATTACTGCAAACCTGTTGGAGATGGCTACGAAATTTCGAAGTTTCATTGCCCTCCTGGTACTGCTTTTGACACTAAAATTCTAGTCTGCAACCATATACATTTAGTGCAATGTTGATAAAATTTTATGAAGATATTTGAATCTTTTGAATATTTGAAAAAAAACACCAACCCTTAAGGTCATGTCTTACTTATAATAATCTTATTTATAATCATAAAAAAACTCTTCCAAAAATTACTCGAAGTTTTAACTCAACATCCCAATTAATATGGAAATGCGAAGGACGAAAAAAATTGTCGGTAAAGAAGGAATCTGATAAGTAAGACATGGCCTTAAAGCCTATATTTAAAAATATATATGCATATAAATTGTGGATGAGAACAGATCCATATAATAGTTTTAAGGGGATTACTGTAGATGTTGACAGAATAAAGTCTTGATATTTTACACATCTAAAAACAGACTTTTGTTCATTTTCAGATCATATATGGTATACATTCTGTGAAAAAAGTACCGGGAATTGATCATTCAAACAGTCCGCTTAAAGAGATTGTCAAAAACCTTTTTGATGCTAGGTTGGCACCACTGTCCTCTATACTGACGTGGAGTTCGAGCGCAATCTGTCATTTAGTTTGTTCACAGTGCTCGATGTTGTCAGTTTATCTCAAGTATGTTTTGCAATTTTTCCAATGGATAAAAATATCGAACAAAGAATTTGTCTCAAATTTTGCATTGCAAATGGTATTTCGTGTGCGGAGTCGCTAAAAAGGTTACAGAAGGCTTACGGTGAATCGACTTTATCAAAAACACGTGCATGTGAGTGACACAGTGGATTCAAAAGCGGTTGAGATGTGGTGAAACATTTGCCTCGCTCTGGTCGTCCATCAACGTCTTCAACTGAAGTTAACATCGCTAAAGTGAAGCAAATGGTAACCGAAAATTGTCATTTAAGTTTAAGAGAGATAGCCGCATGAAACGCGTTGCTGCTCGACTAGTCCCGAAAGACCATCTCATAAGGCTGTCATTGTGAACGAATTTCTGGTCGAAAACTCAACGAATATCATCGAAAAACACCGGATTCACCTGATATGGCTCCAGCCGACTTTTGTCTATTTCCAAAACTTAAATTACCTCTTCGAGGCACCCGTTTTCAGTCGATAGAAGACATAAATGAAAATTGTCACATTGCATATGTATTTTGATATGTAAGCCAAATTATTCTGGTTTTTCAAATAACCTCAGGGGTTGAAGTCAAATATCAACCGATGAAAAAATCATTTTCGGGCTTTTATAATATATTTTTAAAAAATTATAAAGAAACATCATTGATATGTTTAGCTAATCTGATCACAAAAAATGTCTCAAAGAAATTGGGTTGCATTTTTCTCAACTCCGAAGTGGTTTATAAGGGTTGTAATGGTCTATAAGTTTAGAATAACTTATCTAAGTTGTTATGCTTTAGGGATGGTTTATGAGGGTACAAAAATTTCAGAAATTTTTTTTTATATGTTGAATACCTATATATTTAGATCCACCATGTGTCACGTAGGTTAAACCTTTACAAAATAGTTGTCCTCCTATGATATCTGATAATATAATATAATAATATATAATATAATATAAATAAGAGGTGCATAAAAAACATTTAAATTGTTGCTATTATGATTCTGTGGCAAAATTTAGAATAGAAGGTGTAGGAATAAATACAATAATTTTATTTTTTAGCGTTAAAAACTAAAAAACAACACCTGTCATTGAAGGCAGTGCAGTGGTTCATCAATTCCCATGTCTCCACCGTCAGAACTGACCATTTGTTAGATTGAGACAAAAAGTAGTCTCGTTTTTCCATTTCTAGAAAACCCAGGAGACCGAAGCGAACACAATTTTGAAAAGAAAAGCGGACATTAAATGATCACGTCGATTAGCTCCGCGCGAGTTGAACTAAGAAAATCGTGAGCCATATTTTTTTTTCCTGAAGAAAAATTCGTTGAAACGCTCCACTTTCATGTACGTCCCTTTTGAGATTTTTGAAATCTGCCATGTGCTGAAATAATTGAAACTCACATGTGGAGTTTTGAAATTAAATATTTACTAGCGTAAATATATATAAAACGTTTCAGAATGATACATTTCCTTTAGAATTAATGGATATAACGAGGATCCTTTCGGCTTGAAAAAGGGTCTGCCACAGGGATACATTCCTAGCAAAATTTCAGAATTTGCTGATGACATCGTCATTTAATTTTCAGGTGACAACATTCAGGAATGTATTTTCACTCTTCAGAGAAACCTGGCGAGTCTAAATGATTTTTTCAGGCAGAGAAGCTTTTCAATTTCTGCTTCAGTGTTTATCCATCAGAAGATACAAAATTCCTAGGTCTCTACTTTCATTGTACTTTATCTTGGGACTCACACTTTTCGAACTTAATTTCTCGAGGCCAACAAATTCTTAATGTAATTAAATACTTATGTGGTATTTGGTGGGGTTCTCACCCTCATGTCTTGTTGTTATTGTTTCGCTCATTGGTAAGAAACTTTTCAGAATATGGCTGTCATGCTTTATCTATTTTCAAAGAAGACAAACTTTTTACTAAACTTACGAAATTACACAATTAATTCTTGCGAACCATCTTGGGTTTTAGAATCTCTATTCCCATAGTGGTTATGCAGGTAGAATTGGGGGAGTTACCACTCATAGACAGATTTCAATTACTTTACGATAAATTCCTGATTAAATGTCTCTGCGTTTAAAATCATCCAGTTTTCAATATTTTATAACAACTGTATTACGTAACTAAATACAATCAAACACAATATAATTTAGATAAAGGGTTCTTTTTACTTAAGTACTTTTTCAAAGTGAGAGGATTTCGCGATAAGGTTCTTAGCTCTACCATTCCTATATATTATCTCTGTCCCTATGAAGTAAAATTCTTCCAACCCACAATTGATCTATCCTCTGGTCTCATTTTTCAAAATAGTAGATCCCCTAACTTTACTTTCAACAATTTTATCACTAATAAATTTCCTAACTATATTCTCTTTTTTACTGACGGATCTAAGCAGCCGGATTCTCGAGCAGGAGCCGCATTATACTCCCCCCATTTGAGTCTTGAAATTCAGTTTAAATTATCGGAACATGCTTCTATTTATTCTGCGGTGGCTATAGCTATAGAAGAGGCAATACAGTACATTTTGGATCATAACAGTCCAAACTTATTAATATTTTCTGACTCTAGAAGTGTTTCAACATAATTCAACTATAAGTAAATGGCTTAAGGTGTCTGAGACCAGGAACGTGGGTCGCTATTACTTTGAAAATTTTTTTAATTCAGACAAAATAAATAAACCATGGTTTTCTAAAGTAGACCTGTGCAGAAGTTTTATTGTCACTATTTCTAGATTATGAGCTAATTATTATAGCCTAGCGGCTAGTTTGGCTACAAAAAATTTCATTGAATCTGATGAGTGTCCCCATTTCGTATTTCCTGGTGAGGATATCAACCACGTCTTGTGGGCTTGCCCTAATTATTCTGATTCTCGTAAAGTTTTAGAGGCCTCCCTAATTAAAATCAAATGTTTTCCACCTTACTCTATAGAACCTTTTTTATATAATTCTGTAAGTAAACCTGTCTCCTTTATCTTAAAATAAAAAAAATAAAACAATTTACTCATATAATTATTTATTAGTTGTATTTTCAATCACATTTCGTTTTGTATTATTTTTTTGTTTTGCATTCTCTTTAAAATACAGATTCACACACCTGGCCCGCCTGGCGTTAAAATTATGCATTCTTTTCACATATCTCGTGAAAAGCTAACCAACCCTGAATCTCCATCTTTAAAAGACATGGCCAAATAGGTCGCTTACTCTCAGCAAGGAAACTACATATTCTGCTGACCTAGGCTAACACTTCTCTTCCCTGATTTTATTTGGGAGAGACAAAGAAAGAAAGAAAGAAAGAAGAAACAGTTAGGAAAAGTGTGTGAGCGGGGAGGGTAAACGTTAGTACGAAAGAGCTCATTTTAAATGCTTGCTTAGTTTTTGTGAATGGGTATAAATATGAACGAATACTACCGCGGTATGGAATAGATGATTTTGAACAAATAATTTTATGCAACGGAAGCACGTTTTTCGCGTCATTGTGTGAGTGTTTGGTAACATTAGCAAATCGGGGAATATTTGGAGTGGGGATTTTTACCGTACTTGGACAGCAAACCTGACTTTACCGGCGCTTACGCATGCGCAATTCATGAGTTATACAGTCCAAGTACGATAAAAATCCCCACCCCAAATATTCCCCGATTTGCTAGTGTTACACCAAGCACTCCCGGAATGACGCAAAAAACATCAATGCCGACTTGTAATAAAAATCTCGACCAGATCCGAGCAGGGCCAGTACATACATGCTTATCCTGCCATACCCTTTCTGTGAAAACCTGGTTTGTTAACATCAAACGTTGTAGAACGATCTTTTTCGACGAGAACGCTCTGAACAACCAATAACCGCTGTAACGGTTGAGATCCCTGCTGTAAATTTCCATATGGGAATTCATATGAGAACCTATCTAGGTTACGATGTGGGATTTCATATCGTAACCTACACATGAACCTATCTTACCGCCTATGGGAATTGGAGAGACGAATTTTTATATGAACTAAGATGGGAACCTACCTAGATTGCTATCAGGTGTGCAAATAAGTTTCCGCCGTTTTTTATCAAAAATTGGGCATTTATTGTGAAAGAACGGAACCTTATGTTTTAATCGAAGTATTGTCCTTCACTTGCCACTACTTTTTCCCATCTTTTTGATAGCATACAGATACCACGTTGGAAGAATGCTTCATCTTTTGAGGCTATCCACGAATCGAACAAATTTTTGTTATTTTCAAATGATGTAAAGTGCTGCTCAGACAGACCATGCATCATCGATCGAAATAAGTGGAAATCAGAGGGAGCAATGTCTGATGAATAGGGCGGGTGGTGTGAAACTTTCCACTTAAGTGTTTCCAAATAGGTTTTGACCAGCGTCGCAACATGTAGATGAGCATATTATCATGCAGGAGAATGACTTTGTCGTGTCTGGAGTAGTAATGGGTGCGCTTTCCCTTGAGTACTGGACTCAATCTTATCAATTGTGTTCGGTAGATAGCCCTAGTAATTGTTTCGTTCGGTTTGAGCAACTCATAATACATGACATTAAGCTGATCCTACCAAATACACAACAAGAGTTTTTTCCATGAATATTTGGCTTAGCTGTAGATGCTAAAGCATGGCCAGCTGGTCCCCATGATTTCTTCCTTTCTGGGTTATCACAGTGAATCCATTTTTCATCACCAGTGACCATACGGTGCAGAAAACCCTTTCTTTTATGGCTGGCAAGCAGCATTTCACACGTGGGAAATCGGCGTTCAACGTTTCTCGGCGTCAGTTCAAATGAAACCCAATTTCCTTGTTCTTGAATCATTCCCAATGATTTTGAACGATGCGAAATTGCTTGTTGAGTCAGTCCTAATGTACGTGCAAGTTCTTCTTGCGTTTGGCACGAATCTTGATCCAATAATGCTTCCAATTCCGCGTCTTTGTACACTTTCGGCCTTCTGCAACGTTCTTTGTCTTTGATGTCAAATTCACCATTTTTAAACTTTTGAAACCACTCACGACAACTTCTCTTACTTAAGGCAGCCTTACCATATGTTTCTACAAGCAATCGATGCGCCTCAGCTGCAGATTTCTTCAAATCAAAGAAGTAAATCAAAAGTTCTCGCAAATGACGCTTATTCCGCTCAAAACTCCACATTTTCTCACACAAAAGAATATATTAAAACTCAATTCAACCAAAACTTACTGGTGGCGACAACTTTTGTCAAACGACGAAACTTATTTATACGCCTGATATATAGGTTTCTGTGTGGGTTCTAACATGATTTCTTTTATTGATTCCTACATAGAAACATTTTTTCGACAAAAAATGTAAAACTTCGGTGCAGTAGATTTCTTTTATATGTAGGAAGTATTGGGTTGGCAACAAAGTTATTTCGCTTTTTCCCGCTAGATGACTTTAGTTGTTCGAAGTCGATCTTCTCCATTGCAAACTTCAGACCGTATATGGTATTTGACAGCTGACGTTTCATAGATTATTCAGTAAAAAAAAAGTTACAAGTTTTGTTGTTTATTTATTGTTTTGCATTGATTTGAAATGGAGAGTCCAAACGGTCATTTTCGTGACATTTTACTTTTATGGTGAAAAATCATTAACAGAATGCTAGTGCCAAAATTAGTTTGCTCGTTTTCGTTCCGGAGATATTGACCTCAAAGATGCGCCACGCTCTGGACGCCCAACTAAAGTTGGCGAGGACAAAATAAAAGCAATGATAGAAAATAACCGGCGTATTACGACATGAGAGAACGCAGAGAAACTTAACATATCACATAAATGCGTTGAAAGACATTTAAAACAACTTGGTTATGTTAATAAGCTCGATATTTGAGTTTCTCACAAATTGAACAAAATTCAACTCACCAAACGAATTTCCATTTGCGATTCACTACTGAAACGTAACGAAACCGATCCATTTTTAAAGCGAATCATAACAGACGTTAAAAAATGAGTTGTTCACGATAATGTCGTGCGAAAAATATCATGGAGCAAGCGACACGAGCTTGCACAATCGACATCAAAAACCGATATTCATCAAAAGAGGGTTATGCTGAGTGTTTGGTGGAATTTCAAAGGTATTTTTTATTTTTAGCAGCTCCCAAGGAACCAAACTATCAATTCGAATGTCTACTGTCGCCAGCTAATGAAATTGGACAAAGAAATCAAGGAAAAGCGAACAGAACTGGCAACTCGTAAAGGCGTCATTTTTGATTAAGATAACGTCAGAGTGCCTACATCTTTGGTCACTAGCAACAAATTATTGGAGTTAGACTGGGAAGTGATGCCTCATTCACCGTATAGTCCTGACCTTGCACCATCCGATTATCATGTATTCCGTTCACTTCAAAACCATTTGAATGGAAAAACATTCGATTCAAATGAGGTTGTCGAAAATGAGTTGATTCAGTTTTTTGCCTCTAAAAACCAAACTTTCTAGGAAAGCGGAATTATGAAGCTGACTGAAAGATGGCAAAAGGTCATCGAACAAAATGGTCAATATATAATTGATTAATGTTTGTTAATTGTATTAATAAACTTGCTTTGAAAGTCATGAAAAAAAAACGAAATGACTTTCTTGCCAACCCAATAGTTTATTTCTGACATGGTAATTGATAAAGGAAATCGCATAAGATGTTCGAAAAAAAAGTCTTACATAGGATCCTACTCAAACTGCCACACAGACACCTAAGTAGTTTCCTTTCTTATTTCATATAAAATCTCATGTCTTAAATTCCCATAGGCGATAAGATAGGTTCCTATGTAGGTTACGATATGAGATCCCACATCGAAACCTAGATAGGTTCCCATAGGGGTTCCTATATGGGGATTTACAACAGGGAGGATCAATTACGTTCATTAAATTTTACAATATACCCTCGTAAATCTGATTGTTTGTGTAGATTTAGACGGAATGATAAATGTTTTCAGAATAGTATAGAATACAGATTTTGTATTTGTAAATATTCACATAGGTACAAATCCATTTCAAAACTTTCGTCAGGATCGGTCGTTCTTATTCATCAAAGACAAAATACAAGAGAATAAGGAACAAACATATAAATGCGGCCCTGATTTTCAGAGTGGTGGGGGATGATTTGAAATGTATAGCATCTACTACAAATCGTATTCAACGTTCCACAAGTCTACGATAATGTTCATAATGGCTTTTATATTTATCTCTTAAAGTCGCGATTTCATGTTCGTAATTTTGTGGTTTTGAAGTGTAAGTGAGATTTTTCAATTATTGAAAGGAAAATGATGACGTGTTAACTTCTTTTTTTTAAATAAATTTCAATAAAGTGTATTTCAACTAAAACATATAGATAAAAACAGTAATGCATAAAAAACAAATAATTGGTGTCCTTTTTAACGGACATTTTTGAAGGTAGAGATGCTTTTACTTATAGTGTTCTGGTATTTTATATTTTATGTTAAAGCACTTACTTATGAAGAAGCTGTATTTATTGCAATGTGTTTCACGAGATGTCATAATGTAAGTATAAAGATGTTTTCAAGCATTACTGAACTATTTTTTTCATCGAAATGCTAAACAGAATTCAATAAATACTTGTTTTGTAAGTTATTGCGTTTTTAATTTAGTAAGTAGAAATTTCTAACTTTAAAAATAATCCTTTGATTTATATTAATCGATTCCATTTTAGTCGGGCAGAGATAATCATGCTTTTTCGATTCATAATATTTGAAGATAAATTTTAAACAAGCTTAATTCTCATTGCAGCGAATTTCTCACCTGAAAGTAATGTCGATTTTAACGTTTGCTTTTTGTCAATTTATAATATAGACTTTCGTGGATATTAATATTTTAAAATTAGATAAGATACCATATTCAACTGCAACCGTTTATTATTGGTTTCCTACACTTTACCCGATGGTTAGCTCATGTTTAAGTTAAAGTAAGGCGGCCAAGAGCCGGAAGTCTCTGAGTGACAACTTTGGCTGTTGAGGACCATATTTGGACCATACCTGAAAAAAGAGGGCTTCGCTTTTCTAAAGGGAATGTAATACTTGAGAATAGTAGCAAGTTTGTGTGAAAAATTTAAGAAATGACATAGAAGATAAAAACGGAGGTACATAGACAACTTTTTGTTTGAAAACTAAAAAAAAATTTCCGAAAGATTTTGCTAAAATTGAATTTCTATTTATTTTCCAATCCAAAAATTGTCTATCTTCATCCGTTTTTAACTTATTTACTATCTAGTAAATTTTGAAAAAATTTTTTATGTAATTTGTACACAAACATGTAAAAATCTAAATTCGGCGTTGCCTTTTGATGACCGATTTTTCATTCTTCACCCGGCGGTACAACTATATTTGGACCTAAAATGGGCCAAAAGTCGATTTCCCATACTTTACACAATAATGGTGCCATTTTATAAGATTTTCGAAAGATCTATTAATAATTGTCTCTGAAACGCTTTAACCTCCAAGTTCTAAGAGTATCAACATATACGGAAATAAGTGGAGACATTGTAATTTTGATTATATAATGATAAATTTTACATCTTTGCAAGCGTCAGAACTTGTAAATTTTTTTCGAGACATCTTAGCAACAAAAGTAGTTCTTCTGGTATCAAGAATGGTGTTTCTTTTTGTACTTATTCGCATTTGTCTAAATAAGTTTCATTTTATTTTTCATTTCATAAAGATAAGAATAAAACTGCTAATCCTTCTGTACCCTTGCTACTTATTCCTATCAAATTTTAGACTCAAAGTTTGTACTTTCAAGCGTCATTTAAAAAATATTATTGTTTGCCATTTTTATTTTATTTTAAGAAAAATGTTCTATTCTTGTAAGGAGATATATTTTAATACGGTATATTTTAATTAATATTATTAATCAAATAATATTGATTTCGTTTTACTCTAAAACTATATTTTAAACAGAAATGTTCTTTCAGAAAACATGCATTAAATCCTGTGAAGATAATCCTAATGAAAATCATGGATCAGGTAAATATCTTATGCTTTTTAATTAATTAATACATAAAAACTTCATTTTTCAAGGTCAATAGAAGTTTAACTTGAAAAAAAGACCCACATTTTTTCTTGTCGAAAGAATAATTTTAGGTCCTTCCCTTTAAGAATGTCAAATGAAAATACTTATTGTTTTTATGAAACTAAACAACGGATAATCCTGTAACACCCGACGCTCCTATAGTTCATTCCTAATGTCTATTCCATTTTGAAAATCTGTAATTTGAAGGCAAATAAGGTTGTCACTATCTATGTAGAAATAGAGCCTTCGAGCAATATTTTTGTAACAATTATTATCTATCACGTGTCATTGGATGTTAAAGATTTTATGGATGACTGAACAAAAATTTCGTAACTTAAAAGAGAACTTACTTATCATATTTATAAAGTAAATATAAAGTAACTTTGCAAACATGCTTGATCAGTCCCCGACAAATTCCCTGTCGATCTCCGGCCATGAAATATATCCTGGTTTTGCCCGGCCGGGGTGCGATTAGAAATTCTCTAGTAGTGAGGCCAACTGAGGCAATTTCTTTTGGATTTTTCAACTAGAAAAATAAGGCATATCCTTTTGAAGATGTTTCCAATCAATTTTTCTTTAAACTAATAAGCAATTTAAAAGAAATATTGATAAAAAATTGATATTATACTTTTATTTTTGTTGTGAAAATTCAGTCCAGTAATTTCTTAAATACCGCTTATAAATGATTTTTTATATGAAATGAGAAAATCAATTTGCACCTTCAAAAAGATGTAGATTTTTGATATTATGGTAATGTCAAAATAAGGTACCATAAATTGCGTCAATGCTATATTAATGCTATCTATTAGTATTAAATAATATTAAATAGTATTAAACATAGTATTTAAAATATCTTTGCAAGGTTTCTATTAAGATTACAATTATAAGATGACAATAGAAACAGCGAGACATTTCTAAGATCTTCGTTATCAGTGTGGGATCTTAAACGAGACATGTATTGTGTCTAAAAGTACCGGGAATTCGTAATTTAAAAGGTCCGCGCTAATGATTTCGGAAAAAAAATTTCTTCCGTAAGTTGGTAACACTGACTTATGCCAAAACGGGCTTACGAGTATTACAAAGCGTTCAAGGAAGGCCGAGAGATCGTTGAAGACATGCCTCGTTCTGGACGGCCTTCGACCTTTTCAACCAATGAAAACATGGAAAAAGTGAAGGAAATTGTGCTCGATAATTGCCATTCCAGCTTAACCACAGTGGGTCCACTCATATAGGAGAAAAGGGGAACGAATTATAATGTTTGCTATCAACAAGTGGTGGCGCTATTGTCACTACCGATGTTATTTTTAAACTGTTGTAACCATAGCAACCATATCATTGCCAGTTGAAATAATACAGCTGATGCTCATCTTACTCAACTACCGTTCGAAGCACCTCAAGCGTCTGTGATATATTTATACATTTCAGATTAACCCACTGACGCATTGTGATGCCCTATTGTCGGCAACGTTTTACTCAACTTACTATTTTCTATGTAATGCTTTCTGATATTCACATTGGGTGAATTAGGTATTTATCAAATTCATTTTACCCGACTAGGATTTAATAAATGTTCAAATGTCCTTAAGTCCCAAGTTTAATTGACAGAGTTGAGTAAAATTACTTCAACTATTTTTCTCCGTGTAATAGTATAGTATTTAACTGTTCATCGTGATTCATATTCAAAATTTCTCGTATTTTTATTCGTTCACAAA
This sequence comes from Diplolepis rosae, assembly GCA_030998225.1. Classification (NCBI taxonomy): domain Eukaryota; kingdom Metazoa; phylum Arthropoda; class Insecta; order Hymenoptera; family Diplolepididae; genus Diplolepis; species Diplolepis rosae. The sequence continues at coordinate 6,780,368 of JAPYXD010000259.1, forward strand.
TTATGTTCAACTTTAAATCATTTAAATTTATGAAATGGATTTCATAAAATATATTTCAAAATTTTCCGCTCATTAGAATACATCGGGTTGGGGGGACGAGGGTTTCGTTTGCATTGATATTAGTTCTTGCTATCAAAACTTGGCGGCGCTGATTTTCATTTTAACTTTTTTAAGTACCTTCCTAAAATACATGCTAGTGGCCGCACTGTGAGCTTAACCGCTTTTTTTTGTCAAATGACCCCTGGGACTCAAACGATTAAGAGAGATAGCTCGTGACCTTAACATTTCTCATGAGTTTGTTCATCCAATTTTGGTGGATAATTTGGGCATGAGATGCGTTGTTGCACGGCTTCTTCCAAAAGAGCTGAATTTTCTTCAAAAAGAGTACCGTGAGCAGATCTCTTCAGACATGCTGGATCGCGCCAATCCTCATCTCACATTCATGGAACACATCATAACTGATGACCAGACATGGGTCTACGAGTTTGACAGGCAACCAGGTCAACAGTCATCAGAATAGAGGACAAACGACGAGCCAAAACCGAAAAAACCACGTCAATGTCGCTCAAAAGTCAGAGTGATGCTCATTTTTCTTCAATATTCGTAGTTTGGTGTATCTCAACTTTTTAGAAGGAGAGACGGTCAATAAATAATACAATTTGGCCATATTGCAGCGTTTGCGTGAGAAAATTCGTCTAAAACAGCCAGATTTATGGAGGAACACTTCGTGAATTTTACAAGACGATAATGCGCCATCGCATAGAACGACAATTTCGACCTAATTTAAGGCAAAAAACGCAACAAATACCATCAATCAACCACCGTATTCACCAGATCTGGCCCCGTGTGACTTCTTTCTGTTCCTGAAACTAAAATTACCCTCCGGGGTACCCGTTTTGAATCGATTGAAGCCATAAAGCAAAATTCGTTAAAGAGGCTGAAAGCTATTTCGGAAAGTGCTTAGAAAAAATATTTTAAAGACTGGAAAAAATGCTGGAATATGTATGTTGCTTCAAATGGGGTCTACTTTAGAGGCAAGAAAATAAATATTGATCAATAAATGAAAATTGTGCGTTTTATTTAACAATTCTCGGTACTTTTTCGTTTATTAAGAGGCCTTAATTTCAGAAAATTTGTCTAACAATATCGACGTCTGATTATGTATATATGGTTTTGTTTCATTTTACAATACAATGTACAGATATATTACGATAAACCAAAAACGATTCATACTGCCTTTGCAAGATATTTGCATCAGTTACAAGAATATCAGCCAAGAGAGAAAGTCATGCATTAACCATCATCCCGTAGTGCGTAAATGAATCTCTTATTTTTCTTTCAAGACACTGTCTTCGCTGAAATGAAATTCATTTTATACTGACGCTTCAGATCTGGTCCCCATAAATCAGGAATAAACGGAAACTTTTAAACATTTTTAATTCACAAGATAAGAACTTACAATTCACCTTTAAGGTTCAACAAAATAATCAAATTAACTTTCTGGACTTGTCATTAATTATAAAAGAAAATAAAATTATTTGTAATAACATCAATTGGAATTCAACCATGAATTTGATTGGGAAAATACCAAGATTGTTGATTATGTCTCTGACTATCGGAAAAGATTAACATCAGAGATGATCCATATAAAATTTAATAAATTTAGTATAAATAAAAAAGAAGACATATTTACTTGGAATAGAATTTATTTTTCATTACTTAATAGATTAAATTCATGATAGCTTTCCAGCTGATGTCTATTTTCATTTTAAATTCTATGTTTACAATAACTGTTGTCAATATTTACAGTTAACTGTTTGAATGTAATAATTTAGTAGACAAAGTGTCGTCGACTCCATGACATATCACGTCATTTTATTAGTAAAATCATGACTCATAGCCAACGGAACATCGCAACAATTTTGACATTATGAAGAGTTCTCTTCTTTATATTTGACCCTCATTGATCGCAAACCAGCATCTTTTATAATATTAATATGGAGGGTGACACTACCATTTCTTCACTTGACCAACTTTTTGTTACTGTCCCAATAAAATTTTAGTTCTCCTTACAAAAATTTTTGTCAAGCAAATAACAATAACAGACCCTTTTGTTGGTTCAACAAATAGGTTTCTTGGCAAAACTAAAAATTTGTTGGGGCAACAAAAAAATGTTGTCGGTTCTATATCAACAATTCAGTCGACTAATAAACAATTTTTTTCGCCGTGCATAGCCAAATAAACGTAGCTAGAATTTTGACAAAATGAAGATTTTTCTTCCTTATATTTTACCCTCATTAATCGCAAATCAATCTCTTTTATAATATCAAATTTAGTAACGCCCAATCTTCTGAATGCTTTTGTCCACTAATCAGCCAATAAAAACAATAAAATAATCATTTCTTTTAGAAATAACATATCTGTCTCTCCCAGCTAATGCTGCTATTACACTTCACTGTAAAGACGAAGATTTAATATCAATCAAGCACAATCCAGGAATTTATGTTATTGAACAAAGTAGACAAATCAATTCTTACGAAGAAGTTAAAGTAGTAAGTATGTCACTATTTTTGTACACTTTTTATATCTTCACATTTATTCAAAATATCTTATTCAATATCCCCACAAAGAAATTTACATGGGAACCCATGAGGGATCTTATATGTATTTCTATCTTAATTTACTATCTCGTGATAAGATGGGAAATGAAAACAACTGTGCAATCCTTGAGTCTTTATTGCAAAATACTCTACGTATAGACTTCCTGTATTATGTAGGTTCCTATGCATACATTTTTAATAAACTGATGCAAAATAGCAAATAAAGTTCTTATATATTTTTGTGAATATAAGGAAATTAATTGGAATTAATTTATGAGTGTCTAAAATTTTTTAAATTTGTCTCATACTCTTTTTTTAAATGACCATTTTTAATAGCCCATTTAAAAATCCCCATATAGGATCTCAAGAAAAATCCATATAATATATGACACCATACCAAATCCTATGAAGACAATTATAATGGCGTCCCGTGCTGGTTTATATCAATTTTTGAGATTTATATTCTATAGGAGAAGAAAATAAGGACTGATGTAGAAGCCTATTGTAGGTTCTAACGTGGTAGTTTCCCGCTTAAAAGTCGTTTGCAATTTCCTATATCAATTTCCATCTCAACAATTTTGCAAACAATAATCGTATATTTTCATAAGAATATAATGTTGTACTATTATTTAAGTCGAAAGAAACACTACTGCGCTGAAAAAGTTTTATTTTCCAAAAAATAAATGTTTTACTGCAGGAATTAATATAGAAAATCATGTACAATATAATAGAAAACATATGTTTTCATTACTTCTTCTTGCAAGGTATACATTCTGTAAAAAAAGTACCGGGAATTGGTCAATAAAACACAAACTATTTATTATTCATCCAAATTTATTTTATCGCTTTCAAAGTATGCCCCTCCCAAAATTATACACTTACCAGGGGTGTTAGTTGAAGTTTGTCGGTTTTTTCAATAAAGAAAACACTTAATTCTCAAGGGAATCTCAAAAAAATTTTATTTAAAGTATTGACCATTGGATTCCACACATTTTTCCCATTTTTCAGGCAAATCATGGACACCATTCCAAAAAAACTTTTTCTCTTTCAAGGCAAACCATTCGACGAGCCATTTTTCGACTTCTTCAAAATTGGCGAAGCGCTGCTCTGCGAGTGAGTGTCTCATCGATACGAAAAGGTGATAGTCAGACGGGGCGAGGTCTGGAGAGTACGGCGGGTGCGATAATATTACCCAATTCAATGCTTTTAATGTCTTCTTCACCACTTTGGCGGTATGAGACGGTGCGTTGTCATGTTGTGGGATAACTTTGCCATGTCTTCGGGCCCATTCCGGCCGTTTTTCGATCAACGCATGATTCAAATTGATAATTTGTTGTCGGTAGCGATCCGTATTCACCGTCTCACCAGGTTTTAATAACTCGAAGTACACCACACCACACTGGTCCCACCAAACACAGAGCATTGTCTTACGGCCAAATCGATTTGGCCTTGGAGTCGATGGGCCGACCTCACTAGGTGAAAGCTATGATTTTTTCCGCTTCGGGTTCTCGAAATAAATCCATTTTTCGTCCCCCGTGACAATTCGATGCAGAAAAGATTTCCTTTCGAACCGTTGAAGCAGCATTTCACAAATGGTTTTTCGATTTTCCATTTTTCTATCGTTCAGTTGGTGTGGTACCCATTTTCCATACTTTTGGATTTTTCCCATGGCTTGTAAACGTTGGCCAATTGCTCCTCGCGTCACATTTAGTGTTTGTGCCAATTGTTGTTGCGATTGGGTTGGGTCTTCATCCAATAACGCCTGCAATTCCTCGTCTTCGAACTTTTTCGCTGCACCAGGATGTTCATTGTCTGTTAAATCGAAATCTCCACTTTTAAATTGACGAAACCATGTCTCACATGTTCTAATCACTGGAGCATGTTCACCATAAGTTTCTACCAGCAATCGATGAGCTTCAACTGCTTTTTTCTTTTGATGAAATAAGAAAAGCAACGAATGCCGCAAATGCGATTTACTTGGAACGAAACTCGACATATTCACTGAGGTAAACAACTATGATGCTATTATTTTGGCAGAATGTAATAGTGTACCCCTGGTATGCCAAGGAATAATTTAATCATCAAAATATTTTTTGAACACATTTTCCAGAATCGACTTCAGATTTCACCGCGAATTTTCCTTTATGTCTTCTATTGATATGGTGGTTGTTCGATGATATTCGTTGAGTTTTGGGCCTGAAATTCGTTCACAATTATAGCCTTGTGAGATGGTCTTTCGGAACTAGTCGAACAGCAACGCGTTTCATCCCCAAACAAGCGTTTAAAATGGTAGGAATTGATTTGTGAGACACAGAAAGTTCAGCGGCTATCTGTCTTAAACTTAAATAACGATTTTAAGTCACCATTTCCTTCACTTTAGTGATGTTAACTTCAGTTGAAGACATTGATGGCCAACCAGAGCTAGGGAAATCTTCTACCACATCTCGAGCGCTTTTGAATGCACTGTACCACTTATATGCACGTGTTTTTGATAAATTCGATTCACCGTAAGCCTTCTGTAACCTTTTTAGCGACTCCGCACACGAAATACCATTTGCAATGCAAAATTTGAGACAAATTCTTTGTTCGATATTCTTATCCATTAGAAAAATCGCAAAAGACACTTGAGGTAAACTGACAACATCGAGCACTGTGAACAAACTAAATGACAGATTGCGTTCGAACTCCACGTCAGTATAGAGGACAGTGGTGCCAACCTAGCGTCAAAAAGGTTTTTGACAATCTCTTTAAGCGGACTGTTTGAATGATCATTTTCCTGTACTTAAAATGTACAGGGAAATGATCATGTAGAATGTATATACACTGATAGAAATGGTTCGGGAGTTTTAGTCATTCGGTTGTAGGTTGGGAATTTATAATTGTATTTATAAAATAATATGTCTCTCTGAACAATGCAGGAAGTTAAATACAGAAATCAAAATATTGTAAGTTAAACTGGTCGAATCAGAAATATAATATGAGAAGGCGAGCAATACATTTTTCCATAGCAACCAATAATATGGTTGATTCGTTCATATTTATTCAGTTATAATCGGATGGTTAAAATACAAATCTCATATTGCTGTATCTATGCCAGCAATAAGGTAAGGTTAAATTAATCATAAATATCGTTGTAACAGCCATTCCTTTCTATCAGTGTAAGATGCGTTAAAAGTTCCCGCACAATTTTTTTCCTTTAGTTTATCGAATTTGTGTTGAGAATTCTTCAATGTGGACATGATATTCCTGTCCCTGAGATCATTTCCCATGAAGTTAGTGTTTTTGAATCTGTTTTATGTGATATAAACATATATAATGAGTAAAGAAGCCAATCATATTGCAATAATTTCTTTGCATCAGCAAAGAAAAATCAGGGAGTGAAATTTTAAGATTACTGAATATCCCGCGTAGAGCAATCTATGATGGCAGAAGCCAGTTCCGTGAGTTAAGCGCAACTAAAGACTGACCTAAAATTGGGTAATCACGCACCGTAAACAATCTTGCAAACCGTCAGGGAATAAAAAAGCGGCTGCTTCGAAATCCAGAGGTCCAGAGCGTTCTATGCGGCAAATGGGTAAATAATTGAAATGTAGTGAAGCTAGTATTAGAAAAATCATGAAAACTTATTTGAATTATCATCCTTAAAAGCTGCGAAAACCTCATTTTTTAACAGAAAATAATGAAAAGTTCCCGTTTGCAAAAATGCAGTCAGAACAAGTCAGAACAGTCAGTAGGTCACATTTTCCTGTTCCGGTGATGGTTCGGGGTGAAATTTGTGCAACAGGAAAGACTCCATTGGTTTTTGTCAAAAAAGACTAAAAATTGATCAAATATATTATCAAGGTAACATTTTGCACATCGGTTGAAAATCAATCCGAATTAATCCAATAGGCTCCATTTCAAATCAACTCGAAACAACTCCTCAATCCAAATGAATCCAAGATTTCCAGTCCGAAGCATTCAAATTCCGAATTGAAAACTTGTTTTGGGTTGATTCGGATTAAAAGTCTCAAATTGATTTTCAAGCGATTTGAATCGAGCAAGATCAAGATTTTTTTTTTGATTAAGGGGATAGAACACAGTAACGGGCATGTTTTGTGGGTCATTTATATAAATTTACTGCTAACTAAATAATGATGTTACACCACTATTTTTTCTTGTTTTATTATCTTCCATACTTATCAAAAAAGGTTTAAAAAATTTGTTGTTAAAAAAAAAAAACTTTTTGATATATGCTGCTTTTCGCATCCCTATGATTTTCGCGCATGGTTGGATGGTGTACATGATTCTGCGAAAACCAATCGTCTGAAACAAAAAAACAAAATATGCTCATCATCTATATTGTATTGGCTATCGCGTCACGTAGCCTTTTTTTTAGCATTTTTTGGCAACGAGAAAAAAATTTCTGAATTGAACATACGTTTTTTGGACCGAAATTTCATGTTATGATTGTTTATAATTATTGAAGAAAACAAGATATTTGAAAAATCCTACGTGACGCCAGAGGAACTCATCCATAGAGAAAGTGTGTCAAATTTCAAGTCGATTCGTTACTTAGATCTTGAGATATTATGTACACCGTTTTGAAAAACATCATTTAGAGAAAAACGCGTTTAATCATTGGCAAGATGGATGTACTTTCGATGGTCATTACGGTGATCTAACTCGAAATTTCAAAGAAAACGACTTCCGGTGGGTATACGATTTTCTGTCCCTTATTCTAGAAGGTCAAAAGGATTTTTTAAGCCAATAAAAAAAATTACTTTTGAAAAATTTACTGTGATCTACCCCCTTAATGAGGAAACTGATTTTGGATTGGAGCGGAATAGCAGAAAATGAAATTCTATTCGAAACTTGTACCTCGGCCGACTTGTTAGCGATTGCAGATACCTGTATTTTATAGAGTACCCCGTATGGGCATATTGTTTCAAAAAATCTTTCTGTATCCTTTGGAGAAATCTATGTGAACCTGATCAGGACGCCATTATAGTAACTGTTATAAAATTCCATATAGTGTATATGATTACGTATTCCGAAGTTTCATATGGGGATTTTCAATGAGGCGGAGAAAGCAGCCCAGTGCATAGGTACGATAATTTGAGGAAGTTTTACGACACATTTTTAAGAATTACTATTATTTCTTCAAAAAGTACATTTTTAACGTTTTTCTTTTAGACTAAAGGAGAATTTACTTCATTTTTAAAATTGAATGCTAGCACCAAATATCAGTATCGGTTGCACAGAGTAACAGCGAAGGGTGTATCTGAACCTGAAATTTCATCATGGTTTACTACGAATGAAGGTAGAGTAAATATTCAGATCTTGCATAATAAATTGATATTAGTACGTAGGGTTTTATTCTTTCTTCGCATAGGATAACTCAATTTTATAAGATAAATCATATAACAATCAATAATTTAAAAAATTTACGCTACAAAGAAGAATTTATGGAGAAACCAGTTTTGATGACGAAAGAATAAAAGATTCGCTGTCTGGAATATTATGCTTGTGATATGAGTTAATACAAGAGTGGATTGAAAATTTCACGCTCTGCTCATCAATTAAATGCAGAATTTTACGAGTGTTTTCACTTTTGAACATGATTACCACCTAGCACAATGCATTTCTTCCACCTGGTTTCTAATGCCATTATACTTGTTTTGAAAAATTCGTGAAAAGATGAAACAGACTGAGAAGCCAAAACAGGAGAATGAGCAAGGTGAGGCAGCATGTCAAAGCGACAATTATGGGCTTTAGCCATCGATTGTACAACACTTTTATTCTCAGCATGCCTGGACGTTTCTCCTTGACTTCTTCCCGCAAACGGTGTAAAAGGTTGCTATGATAAACTAAGTTTAGTGTTTTACACTTTTCGAGATAATCCATGTATCAGGATGACACCCTTTGAATTCCAGAAAACAGATGCCATCACCTTGTTCGCCAACAAAACTGTTTTTGCATTCTTTGAAAGGGAATAATCCCGCTCGTTTTCATTGCTTGGATTGTTGTTCTGACTTTGGAATATAATAGTGAACACGCGTTTCATCCATTGTTGCAAAACTATCCAAAAATTCTTGTGGATCGGCTTTAAACAGTTGCGAGAAATCGTGAGTCGATTCCGTTTTTTTTTCAACCGAAAACACCCATCTAGCAGGTATCTTAGAAAATCCCAGTTTAATCACAATAATGTTTGGTGCTCGTTAATATGTGATGCCAACAGTCTCAGTTATCTCTCTTATTTTTAGTCTTGGGTCGTTGACGTCGAGGGCCGTCCACTGCGAGGGTCATCTGCAATGCAGAAAGCCTTTCTAGGTCTTGTTAAAATCGGTGCAATTCTGAACCATCAGCAGCACATAAATGAAGCTTTCTTCGCCAGTAGAGAGAAACTCAATGATTACCCACCTGTTTTCGGAATGGAAAACAGCTGATTTCCCTCCTGTGGTTAGGTTGGTTAGTAATCGAATCGAAAACGTCAATCATAATCATAATCATACATTCAGATCATTCTCAATAGATCTTTCAAATTGAATATTTATGCTGATTTATTGTGAAAAAGTTGGAGAATTCCTCAAATCCCCCTTTCCCGCTTCACCCCCTAAACTCCATTTTAGGGTCTCGTTTCCCTCTACTAGCGAAGAAAATACTATATGCACCTCGGGGAAACAGTCGATAGCGCAGAGTATGAGGTTGAGCACCGAGGCGAAGCCAAGGTACTCAACTTTTGAAAGATTTTAACCTCCCTACCAAGAGCCCTTCTAGTAGAGGCTTTCCTCCGAAAAATTCCTCGCACATACCAGGTCTAGAAGTATGAAACCGGAGTTTACCTATTGATGGTGCTTGCCATCAGTTTAGGGACCGTACGACCGCTTCTGCAGCGCCATCTTCTCCCTCTAGCAGCTGAGAAAGACTTTCAGTAGACAACAACCCAAGTTCGATATACCAGTGTATTTACTACAAGCATCAACATGTCGAGTTTTGTGCCTACGAACTACGATTTGCGGACAGCACTGGTTTTTTGTTATCACTTGAAGAAAACTGCTGCAGAATCGCAACGAATGCTTGTCGAAACTTACGGTGAATATGCTCTTGTCAAAACACAGTGTTTCGAGTGGTTTAAAAAATCCAAAAGTTGTAATTTTGATGTGAGAAACGAAGATCGTGGAAAACCACCGAAAAAGTGCGTTTGGTGGGATCAGAAGGATGTTATCTATTATGAGCTGCTAAAACCTGGTGAAACTGTCAACACGAATCGCTACCAACAGTAAATGATCGATTTAAATCGAGCATTACAAGAAAAACGACCGGATTATCGAAGAAGGCAAGACAAAGTGATTTTTCTCCACGATAATGCCCCATCACACACAGCGAAACGGGTCAAGGAAACGATCGAGACGTATCACTGGGACACGCTCTCGCTGAACAACGCTTCACTTCGTACGAAAATGTACGAGAATGGCTGGATAACTGGTTTGATTTAAAAGACGAACAGTTTTATTGGCGCGGCATTCATCACCTTTCGGAGAGGTGGGAAAAATGTGTAAATAGCAATGGAGATTACTTTGCATAAAATATTTTTGATCATTTTCATGCAACAGACGTCTAACTTTTGCAAAAAAATTCCGGTTTCATACTTCTAGACCTGGTACTTTTATTTAAATCTTTTCTCTCCATATCATTCCCATGACCAGCTAGGTGAGTATAAGGTCCACCCCTGCAGAGCCCCGCATGCAGGGGTAAGGTCTGAATACACCAGGACCATCCCTGGAAAATTGCCCGTGACTGCTTTTTTAGTTTGTATCCGTATTTAGTAGAATATCTCGGTACAGGGCCCCTCTATCTGCAACCCGAGGGCGCGCCCGGTCGCCTGTTTTAGGACCACCTGCTCGGTTTCCGAAGAAACCAATGCAGGACTGGGCTTACTTCAACATTTATCTTTATTGTTATTGGGAAATTAGTTGGAAAAAAGCAATATTAAAATTTTTTAAAAGAAATTTCAGTTATCAATACCGATTTCCTTATCTCCATTTATCTCCATGAATACTTATCGCTAATACTAAACTCCAGTACTTAATCTAATGCAAAACCATTAGGTACCTCGAGGAAACTTACTGCGTAAAAGTTTTACATGTTTTTCATGAATAATTAATATAGGAAATCATGTGATGCAAATACACGATTGCGTATTCTCTAACATCATACGCAGTATTACACGCAGAAATTACTCAACATTGTTAATGATTACCGAACTGGATTTAATTCTTCAACATTTGATATGTCACGAATTGTTACACAAAGAAAAATAGTTCGAAAAAATTTACTTAAAATTGTTAAAGTTTTTTGCAATATATTTTTACACAATTAACATGTTATAAAAATTAAGGCACTCAAAGTTGCAATAAATCCATTTACTTCTTGTTTTTCGAATCTTTAGCTCAACAATCTCTTATTGATTCCTTCTTACTATTTTTTTATAGTTATTCTTTTAAAATGATGAAACTCAATGGTAAATTTTTGTTTCATTTATCTTCTTGAGTTACGAAATATACATTTTCAAGTCCTTACTTTAAAGGCTTGGATACAAAGTAGTTAATTTATTGTAATATTGGCAGTACTGTTATTATTTACAGAAAATTATCGTCCTAAGGAAGTAAAAAATATTTATCAAGATCATTTTAAAGTCATGAATAAAGCTGACTTGCTTCACGTGAACGTAGAGACCGCCAATGATCGAGCAGAAGGTTTGAATTGTTTTTTTTTTTCAAATTCAAACATGGTTTATGGTATCAGTATACATATAAAATTTTGGTATAATTTATATATAAAATAATTATAAATTATCACTCATTAATTGTTCTTAACTATATTTGGTAACCATTATTTAAATCATAATTCATAAATATTATAAAATAATAGAATTTTTATGGAATATTTCTCCAGATCGTCTCAAAGTCATGGGTGGAACTTACAAGAATAACTTAATCGCCGAAATCGTCTATAAACGACCAGAAGGTTTGGATGGTTTTATTTGAATCGAAGCATTATTTATGGCATCAGTATATACAATTTTTACAAAATTTATGCTTAAGGCCATGGATCAACTAGAACACGTGACCAAATTCTTGTCAAAGTTTGTGTAAGATAATTTTTATTTTACAAAATATCTTCCTTAAAATTAGGAATTAATCAAACAGAAGACGATAAAGAACGTTGGTTAACTTCTTTTCAGTAAACATTTTTAAACACATTCGAAAATTTATCTATAATTACTTGGGCTGTTCAATAAGTCCGTGACTTTTTGGAAAATGGTGCTGTTATCGTAAATATGTTACTACTCTAAGAGAGTACCATCTAATATTAGTGCGTATACAAAGTATCAAGTCATTGCGTTGGTTAAAAAATTTGTTACAGCCAGTTGAATTTAATTTTTCATTGTCAAAACAAAACCATAGAAAAAAGCGAGTTTCGCGTGTTTATTAAACATAAGTCCTGGCCGTCTAAAAGAGGTGACTTCTCAAGAAGTGACTGATGAAATCCACGACATCGTACTCAACGATCGTCGATTAAAAGTGCGTGAGATTAGTGAGACTGTAAACATTTCAGTGGGATGCGTATGGCACATTTTACATGAATGTTTGGGCATGAAGAAGCTGTCTGCAAGATGGGTGCCGCGTTTGCTCACAGCCGATCACAAGCGGGCTCGTGTGGTTGCGTCTAAGCAATGTTTGGGCATGATTCAACGTAAATCAAAGGAATTTTTTGGGACTCACATGGTATAACATTAATCGATTACGTACAGAAGGGAAAAACTATTTTTCTTTTTAAAGACGCGTACGACTCTTCCGTAATCCGTTCGCCCGGGACTCCCGTCCGCGGCACATGCCCATTAGGCAAACCGACTAGCCGCACCAGCTATGGGAGGAATAAATGATTCCTCCCCCGAACGACGCGGACAGCCAAGTCCGCCCGAGACGCAGGACCGCGGGTGCAGGCCCCGATGTGATTTCTACTGGCCCTCGTTGTTGCCGCGCTCCGCACGCCCATTGAGCTCCCTCGTCTTCATCACCAGGGCGACGAATGACTCGATAAGCATCCATTTTTGTTCAGACTGGAGCATGAGAGAGACCATCGTGTCAGGAGTGAGTTGTGCGCTCACTGCCCAACCGACAGCCTTTCTTGCCACGCCCGACCTGTCGCAGACAAAGAGTGTATGCTCTGCATTGTCGACAAGGGATCGGCAGTAGCTACACGACTCATCGTCTCTTTTCTTGAAGTGCTTCAGGTACGCATTAAGGTACTAGTACACTTTAGAATTTTGAAAAAATCAATTTCGTTTTTTTTGCATTTTTCAACTCCTTAGACCTTTAAATATCTTCTCCTAAAATATTTTCAAAAAATTCAAACTCTGAACACCATAAAATAATATCAATACGTGAAGTCCAAAGACGAAGAGCGGATTTTATTGGCTGAAAAAGCGACAAACGCGTCTACTAAAGAAGGCCGTTTGGCCCAAAAAGAGGCCCGCCAGAAAGATGAGGCAGCTTACCAAGACAGTGGCCTGTTGCTGTATAGTCCAGGAATAGCCGATTAATTTATTGTGAGTATTAGAACATGATTTTTTGGAAAATATTCAATAAAAAGTACTAGCTAAAACTTTAAACGCGTTTTTCTCGAAATGACTTTTTTTCAAATGGCTGGCGGTTTACCTCCGGAACTACTGAACCGATTTTCAAACACCTTGCTGGGTTTTGTTTATTGATATGTCCTGTATGACAATTTACCGCAATTAAGCCAATAAATACAAATTTAATATTTTATTGACCCAAAAAACCGCGGAAAAATAGGCCATTTTTTCAATGAATTTTTCAAACGCCCGCCATTTTTTTTTCTTGATTTTTTTAAAAATGTGGTGAATTGTCACGTAAGCAACCTTCCTTTTAGAGAAACCATTTCATTTTTTTGTTTCAGACTTGCCAATCCAGAGATAAACTGTCGGCCATGCGTCAAATTTTTTTTTTGATGTTCGATTTTGGCGCTCCCTGGATTTGGGCCATAAAACAAAAACTTAAAATAAAAATTTGTTTGTACTCCACAAACATGTATTTACATGATAAAAAAAGTTTCATATAAATATATATCAATGGGACTGAGAAAAAAATTATTCTCAAAATCACTCGATTTCTTTTTGAAATTAAGTGAAACAGGAAATTCAATTTACTTAAGGCTCTATCAGCCTTAAGGAACACATTCTCATCATGGCGCTCGCGCTTCGCGCTCGATTTTCTGTATACGTTTCAGTAACTTTTTAATAAATTACATGATTATTGATAAATTTATTTTCTTCCAAATCTTTTAAAAAGGAAAAACAATCGTAGACTTTATTTAAGGAAATGATTTTGCAGAACAACGCTTATTTCGTATCACATATTTTGGTGAAAAAAATCGAATTTATTTAATATTAAAAATCAAAACATAAAATATACATCCTGTCCCGAAATGTCTTAATGAGAATTTGTAGACCTCATTTAGGCAAACAATTTTCCATCTAAACGTTTTTTTTGTATCTCACATATTTTGTCTAAAAAATGGATTTTTTATGTTTTAATATGTTTTATCAGAAACTGCTTCGGACAAAATTTGTAGATCTTTTAAAAAACGAACAACTTTGTATTCTTACGTTTTTTTCGTATTTTACATATTATTGTTAAAAAATTGAATTTTGGATTTTCAATAGTTTTTTTTTTTTTTAATTAAAAAGAAAAATATGCATCTTATGAAAAAATGTTACAATTCAAATTTGTAGGTCTTTATTTATTTAATAATATTGTATCATAACGTTTTTTCGCATCTCGTATAAATTAACTGGGAAATGGAATTTTGATATTGACTTTTTTCGAATTTGAATATGCTGTAACATTTCTAATTTTGATTTAATCAAAAATGTTACCAGGATAATTTGTAGAGATTTATGAGCACTATCAAAAACCAGTATTGGAATTTTTGATTTTTTCAAAAAATTATTTTCAAAAACACAAAAGTAGTGCTCAACCCCTCAATTTTGATTGAATGTGGCTGGTTAACGAACTTGTCCTTACTTTTTTGGCTCCGATAAAGTGTACCAAAGCTCAATTCAATCTGATAATTCTATCGAGAGTTATGCCGCACACGACCTACAGACAGACAGACAGACAAACAGGCAGGCAGACAGACACTTTTGTAAAAACCCTTTTTTATGACTCAGGGGGTCTCAAAACGTAAAGATTTGATGAAAATATCGAAAGTCATTTTTCACATAAAACCAATACCTTCTCATCCATGATGAGAATGTAAAAATGAAACTACACTATAATTGTTATTACATCAGCTATGCTTAGACACGAGCTTTTGACAAAATATTGTTTTTTATTATTATAACAGGCAATAAACATTTGAAAAGAAAGGAAAAAATAACTTTTTTTTCAAAAATGTCCACCATTTCGAGAGATTTTTGAATTTTACAAAAAGCTCGTGTCTAAGCATAGCTGATGTAATAACAATTATAGATTAGTTTTATTTTTTGTTGTAGGTTACGTGGTTGGCCCAAAATCTTGCAGGATAATTGATATCGAAATTCTGATGAGGGCACGTTCAAGGTCATCCTGCAGCTGAAAGGTCTCTTTCCTTTCCTCCGCCAATAAGTCAATTGGCGGGACGCTCGCCAAAGGGAAAAAATATTACAGGAGAGTATTATGTCTCATTATTAGATCGATTTGATGCCATACTGAAGGAAAAGCGGCCCCATCTGGCCAAAAAAAAAACGTATTGAACAGCCCTCGTACAGTTATCTTTAAAACTTTTTGCAAAAGTTTCACTCAATCGAAGTTAACAGACGATCTAAATCGTCTTCTGTTGTATTTTCCAAATTTTCAGGAATATCTTTTGTGAAATAAGAATGTTATCTTACATGAACTTTTACAGGAATTTGATCAAGTGGTCTGGTTGATCTCTGACATTGAAATAATAAATTATTATTCATTAAGTATGATTAAGTATTAGGTCAGTTACTATTTGTAATTTATAAATTTAAAAAATATTTTTTTTAGATCAGCTCAAAATCATGGATGAAAATGACATGCATCACTTAAGCGCAGAAACCGTAAATGTGCGAACAGAAGGTTTGGATGTTTTTTTTTAAATTAGAACATGGTTTATGGCATCAGTATATAACATTTTTTTTATAATTTATGCTCAAAATTATTGGATCTATAACGTAATTCGTGCAGTTTTTTTTCAAAATTTGAACGTTTATTGAGGAAAACATGTACAATAGTATTATTTAAAGTATTGCCCATCTAAAGCTATGGCTTTTTCCCATCTTTCTGGCAATTTGTGGATTCCATCCCAAAAGAACTGCGCCGGCTTGGCGGCCGAGAATGAATCGAGCCAATTTTTGATACCTTGTTCTGATGTGAACCGTATTCCAGTGAGGGCATTCTACATCGACCGGAACAAATGGTAGTCAGAAGGGACAAGGTCTAGGCTATAAGGCGGGCGGCGTAAAACTTCCCATCCTCTGTTTTCCAAATAGTTCTTAACCGGAATAGCAACATGGGGCTGAGCGTTGTCATGATGGAAAATTATTGCCTCGTGTCTGGTCGCATATTCCGGGCGTTTTTCGGCTATTGCTCTCTTCAAATGGATTAATTGTGTTCGGTAGCGTTCTCCATTGATGGTTTCACCCGGTTTTAGCAGCCCATAATACAGCACACCCTTCTGATCCCACCAAATAGAGAGCATTACCTTCGCGCCAAGGATATTCGGCTTTGCCGTTGATTTGGCTGGTTGGTCGAGTTTCAAATATGATTTTTTGCGCTTGGGGTTGTAATGGATCCATTTTTCATCACCAGTAACAATCCGATGCAAAAATGACTTCTTTTTGTGGGATTCCAGCAGCATTTCGGACATGCAAAACCGCCTTTCAACGTCTCTCGGCTTGAGTTCATGTGGAACCCAATGTCCTTGCTTTTGAATGTATCCGGCTGCTTTTAAACGTTTTGAAATGGCTGATTGAGTGACTCTCAAAGATTCTGCGAGCTCTTTTTGTGTTTGGCAACAAGCTTCATCGAGTAATGCTTCCAGTTCTTCATCTTCAAACTTTTTTGGCTGCCCAGGACGTTCTTCGTCTTCCAAGCCAAAATCACCACTTTTAAATCGTGCAAACCACTTTTGACACGCTCGCTCAGCTAGAGCATGTTCACTATAAACTTCCACCAAAATACGATGACTTTCGGCAGCAGTTTTCTTCATATTAAAGTAATGAAGAGGAACTACCCGCAAAAATACTTTTTCAGGCACAAAGTTCAACTTATTTGAGTGAAAAAAAATTATTGTTGTTTATGCTTCAAATGGATGACATGTACTGAAAAAGACGCACAATGACAGTAGCTTTCCAACGCATGTTCAGAATATTGGAACGATGGAATAATAATCAAGTTACGCCATCTCTTAGCAAACCGCACGAATTAAGTTATAGATCCAATATAACTAAGTATTAATCCAATTATGATACATAATGCATAAATTTTATAAAATAATAATGTTTTTATAAAATATATTTTCAGACGATCTCAAAGTCATGAACGAAACTGACGTGCATCAATTAAGCACAGAAATCGTCATTGAACGAGCAGAAGGTTTAAGTATTTTTTTATCAATCAGAATATGGTTTATAGCATCAATACATACAATTTTTATAAAGGCATCGCATTAGCAAATTTTAATGGCATGATAGTATATGTTGACATTCTCAGTAGTAATTTCGTAATCAAACTTCGCTCATATCTAGAATCAAAATCGTGAACTAAACATATACGAATAGAATATATGTATTTGTATTATGTACATAACGTATATAATGTATACAATACGTATTATAGTATTTGCTTACATGGGTGTACGCAGGGGGGTGCAGGGGAATATGCCCCCCCCCTCCCCCAAATAATTCGATAAACGAATGTATCTTTCGGAAAAATATTTATACTACAGAACAATATAATATTTTAATATTATAATATTCAATCAGAATCTCTTGAAGGGGGAATACCAATAAGACGGCCTAAATCGGCATTTAACTTTGGGCTTGGTTAGAAAAAAAACTATCAATGTTAGAAGCACTAAAATTTGAGCTTATGTAGTATTTTACTTCCACAATCATACAAAAATAGTTATTGTGCAAAATTCGGGTCCAGTCAGTAGTTATAAGCGCGTAAAGTGGAGTCTGCACTCGGTGTAGAAGCACACGACGTGCCAAATAGAGCTTCAGGGCATCTTTCTATTATAATAAAATTATATAAATATGAATTATATAAATGATATCTATTATATAAAAATGTGTCAATAAATTAGTTATGTAATTCAAGTTTTGTTGTTTATTTATTGTTTTGCATTGATTTGAAATGCAGATTCCAGACGGTCATTTTTGTCACATTTTACATTATTAATTCAGAAAAGTAAAAATGCGGTGCAAGCTCAGAAAAAGTTGTATGATTTTTATTGTAAAAAATCATTAACAGAACGCCAGTGCCAGAATTGGTTTACTCGATTTCGTTCCGGAGATTTTCACCTCAAAGATGCACCACGCTTTGGAAGCCCAACTGAAGTTGACGACGACAAAATAAAAGCAATAATAGAAAATAACCGGCGTAGTACGACACGAGAGATTGCAGAAAAGCTTAACATATTACATAGATGCGTTGAAAGACATTTAAAACAACTTGGTTACGTTAATAAGCTCGATATTTGGGTTCCTCACAAACTAAAGGAAATTCAACTCACCAAACGAATTTCCATTTGCGATTCACTGCTGAAACGTAACGAAAACGATCCATTTTTAAAGCGAATTATAACGGGCGATGAAAAATGGGTTGTTTAAGAGAACTTCATGTGAAAAAGACCATGGAGCAAGCTGGGTGTTTGGCGGGATTTCAAAGGTATTGTTTATTTTGAGCTGCTCCCAAGAAACCAAACTATCAATTTGAATGTCTACTGTCACCAGCTAATGAAATTGGACAGAGAAATCAAGGAAAAGCGACTAGAACTGGCAACTCGTAAAGGCGCCATCTTCCAACAAGATAGCGCCTGACCACATACATCTTTGGTCACTCGCAAAAAATTCATTTGAATGGAAAAACATTCGATTCAAATGAGGCTGTCAAAAATGAGTTGATTCAGTTTTTTATCTTTAAGAGCCAAACTTTCTACAAAAGCGAACTTATGAAACTGACTGAAAGATGGCAAAAGGTCATCGAACGAAATGGTCAATACATAATTGATTAATGTTTGTTATTTGTATCAATGAACTTGTTTTGAAAATCATGAAGAAAAACGAAATGACTTTGTTACCAACCCAATATATCGATCTCGCGGTAAAGGGAATCTAGCTCGAGCGGTTTGGGCACGGATCTCGCTCAGAGCGGGACAAAAAAATACGCAATTTTCAGAATTTCAACCTAAGACTTTATAGGCATATTTCTGAATAGTTATGGAATTCATATATGTAAGAAAAGCGGCTTTGAGCCCGCTAATTGGTATTCTCCCCTTAACGACACATAATCTAGGGTCCAAAATAATTCTAATAAAATAGTTTTTACATAGATATAATGTTCAAGAAAAGTGTTTTCTGTTATGCCATTCAGAAAAAAGGTTTGATTGATTGAAAGAAAATAATTTGTTTAAAAGGCTTTTTTTGATTCAAACAAAAGATTTATTTGAATCAAATAAAATTTGTTTAAATCAAATAAATTTTTCTTCAAAACAAACAAATAATTGCAATGGTATATGGTTAAAGACATAATTTATTTGATTTGAGGCAGAAAATTATTTCATTTGAACAAATTTTTAATTGGTTCAAAGATACTTTGATTCAATCAAGCAAATTTTATTCAATTCAAATAAATCATTTGTTCAAAGCAAAGGAAGTCTTAATGTTTCATCTTTACAGATTTATGCTGTTTTTATGACGTAATTTTTTCAATGGAAATTCAACTGTATCATTATATGCTTAATGCGGTAAGATGATTGCAGAGGAGAACTTGAAACAAATAATTCTTGATGCGGGTTATCAATTTTTGATTCTGAAATGTGACGTTAAATTTTGATCAACATAAGTTATTGTTTTAGAACACGCTTTAAAAAGTTTTAGCAGACGTCTTAATTTTGGTATAAATTTCAGAAAAATGGTGTCATATATACTACCTTTGGAAATTACAGATTCACCTGTTGTTTCAACTATAGTTAAAGTATCTTAATTAATATTTTTAATCAAATTTACAAGTTGATAATGTATTATAGTATATAATATAATAATAATAACAAGAATTTTGAAAATTAATGAAGATATTTTTAGAATTTTTTTTCTGGATTCTACCCTAGGGTCAAAGATGCTACAAAAAAGTTGTTAAGTTTGAAAAATATGTAGCTATTTACAAGAATTTTTTAACAAATTAATTTAACATTTTGCCTTTAACTTGGCTTCATAAGATGCAAAATTGTATTAACTTTCATGCTATTATCAAAAAAAAATTTGATTTTTTATTATAAAAATTAAGGTAGTTTAACTGAAACAACAGGTAAACCTCTTATTTCCGACGGGAATGTATTTATTCTGTTTCAAAATACCAGATGATTAAATTCCACATCTTCTCATTTCTCATGTACTTGAAACATTAATAATTATATTCTTACGATGTCCAATCGTTAATATTTTTGCCATGAAGTCGTTCATCTTATTAAAGTTGCAAATAAATGCAGAAAAACGCAGAGAAATTTCAAATAATTTTTTTCCTCGAAAAGTATACAAATAATACAGTTTTCTCTGCATCAAGAACAGGTTGTCTCAGAATACGTATGTATGATGTAATTTCAACAAATTTAAATATTATTCAATCTAATATTGTTTGTTTCAGCCTCCAGAGTTTCGATTGCGATTACGACCTCTTCAATACAGTCAGGAATATACAGTTTTGGTAATATCAAAAAATAGCAAGGGGACGATAGAAAGTGAAAAAGTCTTCTACACATTTGTTACACCATCTTGTCTAGAAATTCGCAAAAATTTGAAAGACTGTGGTGAGTTAAAAACATTTCCTTATAACGAGCAATAACGAGCAATAACGAGAAAAGGAGGGGATCTCATCATTGCTTTAGAAACAGTAGTGAGATCTCATATTTCCCGCGCCTCTCCCTGTCCTACCCCCTCTCACCTACTCTATAGCCGTCGTTTGTTTCATGGTTTTCAACTTTTTCACTCTTCCACTTAAAGTTGAAATTCTATCAGTAGAGGGAGTAGGAGGCGGAGCCTGCCCTCGTTATAAGGGCGTCATTTTTTATCTTTATAAGGAGGAAAACGTTATAAGGAGTTACGTTAAATGGGGGTTCTACTGTATATTCATTTTAATTAAACAGCACCTCCAGAAGTTGAAGGATTGCGACTGAAACATTCTGAGAGAAAGAACGGCTTGAGTAACATAATTATTGAATGGAATAAACCTTCTTTGATTCCTAATAATTTTACAGTTCTATTAGAACCGTCAAATTCTTACAACAGTTCTTTTTATTTAACAGTACCAGGAGTAAGTATAAATAATGCAAAATCCATTCTATGACGCTAGAATGAGAAGAAATTGGTAAATGCAGAGATATAATAAGATTTGTAATATTTTTCAGAATGTAACACAAGCAGAATTTTTAAATATAGGAATCGAAAATGAATTTTACGTCAGCATTATAGCAGAATCACAAGGAGGAGTAAGCGAAAAAAGCATGATTTTAGTCACAACTGAAAATATTCATGAAGCTTCTTCGATGTTATCTACATCCACAGATAATAACAGAGAAACGAATTCTCTTACAGTTGCTAAGGGATGGACTGAAGGTGATATGTTCAGAATTTTGACAAGGTTCTTTTAATTATGTAAAAAAGTAGCGAATGTAACAATTCGATAATCTGATTATTTGCTTACCCTGACATGGAGAGAAAAATAAATGAACAATGATTTTATTCTTCATAACTAGAGAGCAAAAATGCTGATTTTTATCCGGTAGCATATTTTTCTCTTTGTGGAAATTTTGAGTCGCCACTAGTTTATCAAGTTTTTTTTTTTATAATTAAATATATAATTTTACAATAACAGAATACAGGGAAATATTCATCATTCTTTCGACGCTAATAACAGCTACAGCATTGGTAGGCATTATTACTTACACGTACTGTAGATATCGAAGACAAAATTCTAATGCTAACGTCAATTATTTTGGGGTAAGAACTTTAAAATTTCTACACTTCTTATGATGAGAAGTCTATTCATTCTTTTCCGAAGAAATGTTTGTTATGAATAAATGTGGGCGTCCGCATAAAAAAGGCCCTTATGGCCGATATGGAGTTTCGTATAGGGTCATATATCCGGATGAAGTCCCGAAATTTCAAGCCCAAGATAAACATTTTATATATAAAAACGTGTCACCAGGACACTTTCGAAGTTAGAAATCCATAAAACCTCATTTCGAGAAAATCGAAGTTAAAGTTTAGGTAAGCCAAAAATACACTTACAGCCTGAAGTTAAACAGGTATTAAATTAAATTAAACATTTGCTGAATTGATATTATTATAGCATATAATAACGATTATAACAGTGTTTCTATGATGACCGTCCATAATGGCACTTTTAGCAAAAATGGTCATTTTAGATCCTAAACTATTGGGTTGGTAACAAAGTCATTTCGTTTTTCTTCATGATTTTCAAAGCAAGTTTATTAATACAAATAACAAACATTAATCAATTATGTATTGACCATTTCGTTCGATGACCTTTTGCCATCTTTCAGTCAGCTTCATAATTCCGCTTTCGTAGAAATTTTGGCTCTTAAAGGTAAAAAACTGAATCAACTCATTTTTGACAGCCTCATTTGAATCGAATGTTTTTCCATTCAAATGGTTTTGAAGTGAACGGAATTAAATGATAATCGGATGATAATGATAACCGAATCGGATATTTTTTTGTGAGTGACCGAAGATGTATGTGATCTGGCGTTATCTTGATGGAAGATAACGCCTTTACGAGTTGCCAGTTCTAGTCGCTTTTCTTTGATTTCTCTGTCCGATTTCATTAGCTGGCGACAGTAGACATTCGAATTGATAGTTTGGTTCCTTGGGAGCTGCTCAAAATAAACAATACCTTTAAAATCCCACGAAACACTCAGCATAACCTTGTTTTGATGAATATCGGCTTTTGATGTCGATTTTGCAGGCTCATCTCGCTTGCTCCATGATCTTTTTCGCACGACGTTATCGTAAACAACCCATTTTTCATCGCCCGTTATGATTCGTTTTAAAAATGGATCGGTTTCGTTACGTTTCAGCAGTGAATCGCGAATGTGAATTCTTTTGGTGAGTTGAATTTCATTCAATTTTGTAAGGAACCCAAATATCGAGCTTATTAATGTAACCAAGTTATTTTAAATGTCTTTCAACGCATGTATGTTAAGCTTCTCTGCGATCTCTTGTGTCGTACTACGCCGGTTACCCGTGTGGAAATTTTTCTAGGCGCTGTACAGAATCAGTCAAGTCCGTCTAGAATTTGTACTGGCGCGGGACAGATTGACTGTCCAGTGACTATACCGAAATGTAACGCTCGGATCGACTAGTAACAAGACAGTTTGGCTATGTAGAAGCTAGACAGTGGGGCTAGATATATCTAGTAAACCTACATGAAATCCGGATTCGGAATTAATATGTATGTCTAATTATGAAACCAATTAAAGCCTATGAGTAAATAGAAAAATTGTTACTTTTTACTTTTTTATTTGTTCAACACTTCTATTTCTTTATCGTACACTTTCTCCAGCATTACAATATCTTCATCTGGTTTTGTTGAATCTTTTAAATGTGGTTTCTTGTTTGCTCGTAGAGCCCGATAACCTTCCCAGTCGATAGAGTTTGTTATTACTGGTCCTAGCGACTTTAAAAACTCCTTTTCCGTTAATTGTTTGCCTTCCAGCTTGTATCGTTTGGTGATAATATCTGAAATTCAAAGCACATATTTTAAAATTTGAACCATACAGGTAATTTTGGAATAGAAGCTAAGTAAAATATGATATAATAAATACCATACCAAGCATACACTTGTAAAATTCCGTGTCTTTGAAAATGAAAGCCCTGTTCTCAGTTTTTTTAACGACATTAAAAAGAATCATAAGATCCCTCGCAAAATAACATTTGATAATGCTATTTTGAGTTCGAGATAGTATGCCACTTCTGTCCATTAAATCGTTAAAAGTTTGTTTCTGCAAAATTAAAATAATCATGATTATTTACAACAATAAAATTTTTTTACTGCCTACATTATCGGAGGATCACTAGTCGCGTATGAAATAGGATACGTTGTCGACAGGTGTTAAATTCTTTAAATATTGAATAAATATTATTGTTGTTACAATTGTGCAACAATCAATATTATTGTTGTAACTAATAAATAAATGTAAAAATAAATATTGTTGTTTAAAACGTACATATATGTTACAAAGGCATTTGTTGAAATAATATTATGCAAATTTGTAATGAAACCAATTCATAAGGGTAGTTATCTTCATCCTTGATACTCGACATAATTCTGAAAAGAAAGTTTACCCATGTCATACTTACAATTTAAAAATATCAAATCAAAGAAAATCTAAACTAGAATGAATCAAATATTTTTTAAACGTAAAAACAGTGGGAAATCAGTATTAATCATAAAATCTAACACCCAGACAAAGATTATTAAAATACAACTTACAAAAACGTTTTAAAACTAGGTTGTGCTATACTTGTATATCCTATAATTGCACTTACCTTTTTAACTGCCACAAAAACTGCAAAAAGCACCAAAAAGCTGGAAATCAGAGAAGGCTGATATAGGATTCTGATATAAGGATTCCTTATAAGATTGAAATTCGCGTGTCAAATGAAAAGGAAAATTAAGCACAGGTTACTACGCGCATCTTTCCTTTGTCTTTACTTTTTGTCTTTTTTCTCGAAATTTCTAAAAACTCATACTCACTTTAACGTTATGGCGTCTCACACTGACACCAATGTATCTAAGCGGAACCTACCACTGGGTATGCAATAAAAAAATAAGTTAAGGGTTAAATCAATTGTCATTTTTGAATTCTGAATAAATTGAAAAGCTTCTGCTTGCACGGTTCAATCAATATTTTTTAAGTGAACTTTTCCTGAAAATTTCATAAAAGTATTCTAAATTTCGAAATCGTGAATTCAATTAGACGTTTTTTTGATTGTATATAAAATATATATTTGTATCATTAATTTTTTACACATTTCATGTATATTTTTAAAATTTTAACATAAGTAATTTTTATTATTAATTCAATAAATTGGACACTTCTACAAAAATAAATTCAATATCAAATAACAAATAAATTTCAATGTGAGTAATATAAACGACGCGACGTTTACATTAATCATTGTGGAGAATAACGCAGAAGTGTTTGCTTTAAATTTCCTTACACGGGCTACTGTTAATTTTCGTTTGCGTTTTAAATTTTCCGAATTTTGGACCTATTAAAGGATACAAATTACATGGTATAAAACTGATTAGAACTAACCTCCATTTAAATAAATAAAAGTCAATGAATACCTAGCTGCGATTGTTTTTGACAATATATTTCAAGAATAATTATAATTTCAAACAACACAATTTTTTATGATTCATAAAGTAATTATATGTATATAAAAATGTTTAAACAAATTTTCTTTCATGACATACCTTTTTTTCTAAGTTCAAATAGGCAGACTGTCTAGTACCATCATAAAATCTTGAGAGATTTGCAATGTCGCTAAAGTCTCGTGATTTTATATTGGCTCTTTACAGATTGACTTGATAACGATACAATCACAGTAAAACTAGACAGCGCCAAGATCGTACCAGGCTAGCAATTTGTGAATAGTCAGGCATGATAAAAACTGTTCTGGCGTTAGTATGATTCCAAACTTCCATGAAATTTTTCCACACGGGTATTTTCTATCATTGCTTTTATTTTGTCGTCGTCAACTTCAGTTGAGCGTCCAGAGCGTGGTGCATCTTTAAAGTCAAAATCTCCTGAACGAAAACTAGCAAACCAATTCTGGCACTGGCGTTCTATCAATGATTTTTCACCATAAAGATCCCGAGTCGAACTATTGATTCTCTTTTGCTTCTCTTGATACTCTCTTGATTCTCTTTTTCTTCTCTTTGTACTCTTTTGATTCTCTTTTGCTTCTCTTGATACTTTCTGGATTCTCTTTTGCTTCTCTTGATACTTTCTGGATTCTCTTTTGCTTCTTTCTCTGCTCTTTCTGTCATATACAGTCTGTTCAACAAGAGCGAGTTCTCGGTTTTTCGAAAACTATTAGAGATTTTTGAACTTTTTTTTTTTAATGAAAGTACATTTAAAGGACTACTGCGCAATTACCAAGGCGATTCAGTAGCGCTCGAATCGTCGGAGAGAGCAGACGTGAGTCATAATGAGTTCCGTGTACGCGAAACGTTTTGAAGCGGTCTTCTTATGTACCCATCCAAAGGGACCACTTATGTCCTATACAGCCCCTGCTAAATACATCAAAAATTCGAAATCGTTCGTGAAGAAGTGGGTTGAGCGTTATAAAGCCAATAAAAAACACCCCGTGAAGGTCCATGTTTGGGGATGCTTCTCACAGCGCGGTTTTGGGTGTTTAGAGCTCTTCACCGAGAACTTGAATGCTCAGAAAATGCTCCAAATATATGAACGTGGTCTTCCAAGGTCTGCTACACCGATGTTTGGAGCTGATCCGGCCGATTGGACCTTACAAGAAAATAACGACCCGAAACATCGAAGCCGTCTCTGCACCGCCTGGAAAACAGAAAATGGCATCACAACTTTGGACTGGCCATCACAGTCCCACGATGCGAATTCAATCGAAAATGTCTGGAGTGTTTTAAAGAGGAAGCTTGCGGGAAAACGTGTGTTCACCCTGAAACAGCTCTCGCAAAAAAATCAGGAAGATATGGCAAGAATTACCAACGGACTACGCTGAAAAATTAGTGGAAAGCATGCCGAAAAGGTGCCAGGCCATTCTGGACAACGATGGGGACTGGACTATCTATTAGATAGTAGCGCCGTATTTCTTCGAAAGTACTTTTATTTTAAAAAAAAACGTTTTAAAATCTTTAATAGTTTTCGAAAAATCGAGGACTCGCTCTTGTTGAACCCTTTTCATTCTGGTACTTAAGGGTATATGATGCGTAATGACGTCACAAATGACAAACCATTTTATACTATTTATATTCATCGGGTTGATTAGGACAGGAATGTAAATATAATCATGAAATTGTAGGCAATAATGAGGAATCCATCAAAAAATTAATCTCCGGTACCATTTGGATTTTTATTTCGAAAAATAAAATTTTTCAAAATTTATGTTTTCAAAACAAAATTCGACATGTACCAGACATTGATACTTTGATACATTCCTCATTATTTTCCAAAAGTCTGGTACTATATTTTCGTTTCTCTCTTAATCAACACGATAAATATAAATAATAATAAACCGTTGCTAATTCCTGACGTCATTAGGAATTATATACTTTTAAAAATGGAGAAACATAGAGGAGGTAAGGAGAATCTTCGTTGCTACTATTTAAGATCCTCCAAGGTGCAGAAACGGAAATATCTGCAAGAGAAGAGCATCAACAGAGAATCAAAATTACATTGATTTAAACAGCTGATACGCCTCTGTTGATTCTCTCAAGTCCTCGAAAATAGAGCATCTTAGAGAATCAATAGAGAATCAATAGTTCGACTCGGGATCATACAACTTTTTTCGAGCTAGCACTGCGTTTTTACCTTTTTGGAAGTAATAAAGTAAAATGTGATGAAAATGACCATCTGGAATCTCTATTTCAAATCAATGCAAAACAATAAATAAACAACAAAACTTGAAAATTTTTTTTTACTGAATAATCTATGAAACGTCAGCTGTCAAATACAATCTACGGTCTGAAGTTAGCAATGGAGAAGAACGACTTCGAACGACTAAAGTCATCTAGCGGAAAAAAGCGAAATGACTTTGTTGCAAACCCAATAGAAAAACGTGAAAATCTCCTAAACTATAACCGGCCATAAGGGCCCTTTTCATGCGGACGCCCACAAATATACATAAAGCAATGGATTTCCAGGAAACAACTCCAAAAGATTATCAGCTGGAGATTATGAAAACACCTCTAAAATCAGAGGATAATCCGAAGTTTGTTGATGACTTTGAGATCCAAAGAGAACAGTTACAATTCAAACATATTTTAGGAAGTGGAGCTTGCGGAGTTGTTAGACTGGCTTCATTTAGAGATGAACATGATAATATTATTGATGTTGCTGTTAAAATGTTAAAAGGTATAATTAGTATTCTACTTTGTAGATTTCTTCATTCACAGTCCACAAAATGTGAAAAAAATTCGGAAGTTCTAGTCTCGAGTTTTCCGTACACCTTTAAAAACTATAGTTTCGAGAAATTGTAACTTAAACTTTGAGAATAACTTAGAAAATACACTACCGTCGGAAATTGTGCGTACGGTGCTCGTGATCGCTATTGAAAATCACTGCTGACTTTGAACCACGATATCTCGGTGAAAAAAAGAGATAGTGCATTTTTAAAAATACAATTGAAAAGCTTTTGAAATTCCACGCCTAGTGATGCTCAATAAATATTTTGTTAAATTTCTGAAAATAATACAGCACGTGAGGAGTTAAAAAAAAAAATTCAAGATTTTCTCAAATTCTCTACCTCAACTTCAACTTTTAATATAAGAGAGCTCCACTTAAACGCCACCTTTGTGCGTGGTCTATTCGGTCCTGCCTCAACGAAGGAGGCGAGCAACAAACCGGCCGAGAACCGTGATCGTCGATTAAAATTCAACTCAGATACGATTGAACATTTTTAATTGTATCTCGGGTACCCATGAATATTTTTCAAGTTTTTTTAGCTTAAATTAAAGATAAGATTTTAGACTTTATGTCTTAAAATTTTCAAATTGTGGAAAAATTTTTCCTAGGTCATGCAAAAAGTTGAAGTTGTGGTAGAGAATTTGAGAAAATCTTGAATTTTTTTTTTAACTCCTCACGTGCTGTATTATTTTCAGAAAGTTAACAAAATATTTATTGAGCATCACGAGACGTGGAATTTCATAAGCTTTTCAACTGTATTTTTATAAATGCACTATCTCTTTTTTTCACCGAGATATCGTGGTTCAAAGTCAGCAGTGATTTTTAATAGCGATCACAAGCACCGTGCGCACAATTTCCGACGGTAGTGTAGTTTCGTGATATAAATTATTACATAATTATGTAAATCCCAATACTCTTTGTGGTGGAATTGCCTTTTTTCTGTGCAGATAATCCTAGTTTTGACGATATAAACAATTTCGAGCAAGAGATGTCTGTGATGAGATCAGCTGGTAAACATCCAAATATAGTCTCTATGATAGGCTACTGTTATTTGGAAACTAGGTCGTTATTAGTTGTAGAGTATTGCTGCAAAGGAGACTTGCAAACTTATTTGAGGACGGTATGGTTGATAAGAAATGGTAATATTTATCATTAAACTCTATAAAAAGTATGTTTCTTGCAGATATGGAAAGCTCAAATGACATCTGAACATGAAGATCAAGCTCGTTATGAAAATATTATAACTGGACCGAAGAGAACTCAAAAATCTTCTTTCATGCGTAAGTATGTATTGCAGATATCAAAATCAGTGTTGTGAGTTCTGTTTATTAAATAACAACTTGAAAATAAAAAGGCAATCTTTTTTTTCCTTAGAAAATCTAGGAAGAAAAAGGAATAATGATCCAAATACTGTCGAGAATCTTCTATATGATATTCACAGTGGTGAGTTTAATGAGAATATCATTACAGAAATAACAGTTTTCTTTAGATTCTTAGTGAATGATAAACTGAATAAAAAATGTCTTTCAGATCTCATCAGTGATTCAAAGAAATTGAAAACTGAACTATTAAGCTATGCAAGGCAGATCGTTATTGGAATGGTGAGTGATCATAACTTTAATTGATTAAAACAAGAAAAATTGTAAAATTTTGAAGAGTTAAATTCATTGTTGCATTCGAATTAACGGTCACTTGAAGTGAATTTGCACTAACGACTTGAAAAGTCTCTCTCTTGTAAAATGACAATTTTTTCCAAACTTACAGGAATTTCTGGCATCCAATCGAATAATACACCGTGACTTAGCAGCAAGAAATGTTTTAGTATGCGAAAACAATACCGTGAAAATTTCTGATTTCGGACTGAGCCGTGATATCTATCAGGATAACGTATACAAAAAACAAGGAAGTGGGAAACTGCCAATTAAGTGGATGGCTATTGAAGCACTGACGCATCAAATATATACGACATACAGTGATGTGTAAGTTGATAGATATATGGACGTTTTATCCTTGAAAAGTTTCTATCTGTCTCAATCCGTTTTTCTATCTCGATTTCAAACCAGACGAATCCGTAAATAATCTAAATATCTGTTCTGTATAGATTCAATCAGAATGAAACTCATTAGGTCGAAAATGAAAAGTTCTTTCATTTTCACAATTTGATTTTCCCACTTTGTCCCTTTGCCGAACGTTACTATTGTAATTAAGGGCATGGAAAAGATTCGTCCCAAGACATCTATGCTTTTTAAATGAATTCAATTAACTAAAATTAGTTTCTTGTTCTAAAAAGGTTTGTCAGGTACAGAAAATCTATTTAACTTGATAGTTTTATCAAGTTTCACAGTCTCAAATTTTCTAGAACTATGTGACGTCCTAATTTTTAATTAGATTTTCCTAGCTAAGGTTTAGAGCCCATTACCCTATCTATATTTCTCTGTTTATTGTTAAATATGATTAACAATTAACCGGGTAGAGGACAAGACAAATTAATTAAATAATAATTAAGTTTAACAAGAATAGTTTAATTAAAAAATTGCAATGTTGATCTAAACCCAAGCGACTTTTGTTTATAGAGAAAAAGTGAGTTGGTGACAGCCTGGTTTATCTTCGGTTGGTAGAGTCTGGTTTGTCTAACCTTAAAGAAAAACATACCGTGAGTCTAAGTGTGTAAGAGAGTAAAGAGAGTTTAATAGATAAAATGTTTTTAACTTACCAGTTTGTTTTGATGTAAATGCTTATTAGGCAGGATAAGCCCTTTATTTGGTAATATACCTTTGTGTCGGTGGTCCCTTCTTGATCCAATTGAGGGCCTCCATGCAATAACCGTTTAGGCGCAGCGCGGCATCTTCTATTTTTCTTTTCGCAAAGTAAAGTGCTAGGAAAAAATTGTTCCAGAGAAAAAGTAGGAAAATGAAGGGAAAAGAACATGAGCCTATAGAAAATTTAAAAAGGCACAAATTATATTGAACAAATTTTTTGATTCGACTTGTCATTTACGAAAGAAAGATTAAAAATTGGTTTACAAATTGGATTGAATTCAATACATTTATCGTTCTTAACTCGTCAACACTTCGTTGCTTATCGACGAAATGAACTCAAATTTGATATACTAATGCGAAATGCACTAGCGATGCTCACAAGACTTGACTTGGGGCAAAACTGAAATTTTTTACATAACAATTTTTTACGCTTTAATAACAATCAGATTGTAAGATTTTACCAAATATTATCAAAGATATATTATTTTCAGGAATATCTGTACCCATTCTGGCGATCAAAGGAAATTTGAATTTGATAAAACCTGAAATTTAAATATTTTGTGGCAATAATTGTTTATATTATATTTCACTAAATATTATTAAAGATTTATTATCCTAAGGAATACCTGAAGTCGTTCTGTGGATTAAAGGAAATTATAATTTGAAAAAACCTCAAATTTAAATATTATGCAACAAGAATTGTTTACAACAACTGTTATTGTTAATTTTTCAAATATCTTAATTGAATGAATATCATTGCTACATTAAGGGGGTCTCCTTATCCAGAACTTTCAAAAAATCGATTTTTTTTTTTTTTTTCAATCGATGGATCTATTATCAGAGAATATTGTCGCAAAATTTTACAGTCCATATCGGAATAGTTTTGATGGTAGAGTTCCGAGCAGTGGCTTGCGCCGAGCGAGTGGAAGGTTTTTTTCACCGTCTGAAAACTTTAAAACGCATTTTCTCAAAACCACATTTTTCAAAATTGCGTGCACGATTAAAGGAGAACCAATTAAGGGGCTATACCAGTGTGACACTTTCAAAAAATTGATTTTTTTTTTGGCTTATTCGACAGTTTGCACTTTTAAGAATATTTTGGGAAAATTTCAAAGTCGTATCTGTAATATTTTTTGAATGGCAGTCTTTCAACGAGGAACCGCTCGCTAGCGTAATTATATATTTTTATCTTACTAAAATCGATAGGTAACACTTTAAACGCGTTTTTCTCAAAATGAGATTTTTCCAATTTGCGGCCATTCTAACTCGAAGACTAATTATCCGATTGACTTGAAATTTTAACTGACTACTCATGACTATATTTGCCATACAGTGAACTAGGATATTTTTAATCGGATGAAAATTGAAATTTTAGCAGATAAAAAACCGACCATTTTTTAATCAAAAAATAGACTGTTTTCTTCATATTGACGCCATTTTGTTCGATTTTGGAATTTTTCAAAAATCCTAGTTCACTGTATAGAAAATACCTTCTAGTTTAATGCCTTTTTTTTTCATTTTAGTTACTCAATCGACCGGAATCGTGGCCGCAGTGGGGGAACTTTTTTTTTCGCGTTTCCGAAGACAGCGCATAACTCGCTTAATTTTCAATATTTTTTAATAAAAATTAAATGTAATATAGTGAACCTTTAGTTTTCATGATACAGTATTTATT
Source organism: Diplolepis rosae (assembly GCA_030998225.1). Lineage (NCBI taxonomy): Eukaryota > Metazoa > Arthropoda > Insecta > Hymenoptera > Diplolepididae > Diplolepis > Diplolepis rosae. The sequence continues at coordinate 6,812,887 of JAPYXD010000259.1, forward strand.
TTCATTATAAATAACACATTTTAAACAAAAAAAAAGTTGAAAAATTTGATTTTTCTGGAAAGTAACTCAAAGGATCGATAAAAAAAATTTTTTTTTTACAATTTTTTAGGTTCACTATAGGCGGAAGACCCTTACAAATAAAAAAAAAACAAATACATATGTGTTTCAGATGAAAATTTTGGACAATATCATGCACGCAAAATTAATTGTCCTTGGTGAGACGCTGCGCGGGATCTTCGATAAGTTCGAGATTTTTTCTTGTTTTCAAATGAAAATTTTTTTTTAACAAGTTCAAATATGTACCTAAATATATGCGAAAAATCTTTCACCAGTGTTTTTATTTTCTGCTTCAAAGAAAATTGGGAAAAAGTGCCTTTTTTGAAGGTTCTGGACAAGGAGACCCCCTTAATACAAAAAACTTATACCGAAAAGAAAATTTTTTTTACCGATAATAAGACTATTTGACAAATTGTTGATAAAATTTGTTTATAACAGTTAAATGGAATAATAAACAAATTATCTGTATTCTCTGAGTCCCCAAACTTTCATTTAAGACAATATACAATTTACATAAACATTTCAGTTTTTCCATACTTCGAGTAAAAAAATTATTAATAAACAAAACATTTTTTATTGTTTCTTCCGATGTTTTTGCCCTAAAGTTTAAAAAATTTTCTAAAAAATTTTTTTGAACTGTAATGAATAACTTTCTTGCTGGAAGTTTTTCGAATTCGAAAATTTCCTCGATACTTCTTTTCGCGGAAGCTCGAAAAACATAGTGCTCGGCGCGTATTGATTAAAATAAAAATATTAATTAACAAATTACTTGTTTGCCCCAAGTCAAGTCTTGTGAGCATCGCTAGTGCATTTCGCGCTAGTATATCAAATTTGAGTTCATTTCGTCGATAAGCAACGAAGTGTTGACGAGTTAAGCACGAAAAATGTATTGAATTCGAACCAATTTGTAAACCAGTTTTTATTCTTTCGTTCGTAAATGACAAGTCGAATAAAAAAATTTGTTCAATATAATTTGTGCCTTTTTAAATGTTCTATAGGCTCATGTTTTTTTCCCTTCATTTTCCGACTTTTTCTCCGGGACAATTTTTTCCCGACACTATATCTTTTCCACAAAGGATAAAAGGGAAGTGCTTCGCTGCGCCTAAACGGTTATTGCATGGAGGCCCTCAATTCCTGGTCAGGTAATTTAATCCCTGACTGGTGTTAATTACAGGTCCCCCCCCCCCCGTTACTGGTAGGTAATCCTCTGTTTTGATGACATAATCACCTAATCCTCAGATTGTACAATTATAATGCCGAATATTTCACGTTGTAACTTGGTAATTGTTTTACTTCTTGATGATTCAAAATAATATAAATTTTTAGAATACTGATTACTACTCTGGCGGCTTGTAAAGATTTATGAGCAGCACGGCGAAACTAGGTGAGTTTAGGAGACTTAACCCTTTTAGTGCCAAGTAACGGCCATACCATCGCATATGCAACGATATATCATTGGTTGGCACTAAAAGGGGTAAACACGCACTTTCCTGCTCCCACTTAGGCTGATCAGACTTAGACTTCCTTAGATTGATCTTTAGGCCTTGCTCTCTGGCTTACATTGTCACCTGTAGTTTCAATCTGAAGGACAAAAGCATGTGAGTTCGAGTTCCATAGTTTCAATAGCCCTTTTGAAGTCCATTAGAATCTTAGGTGTTAGTGTGTTAAATTGAAAGTATGGGCCAGCTTGCTACTGTGCTGCGTTGGTGAGCCGATTTTCTCAAGTCCGTGTGGGTCGTGACTAGGGTGACCAGACGTCCCCGTTTAGAGAGACATGTCCTCTTTTTGGTTTACCTGTCTCCGTGTCCCCATTTTTACGAAAAAACATGTAAAAAGTCCCCTTTTTGAGCGAACAATAGAATTTACCTTTTTTTAACTTCATTTTTTATCCTTTTCCGTTCGTATGTATACATAAAAAAATGTGTTTTTTGTGTATGTCACAACTGCGGGGTGAGGGGGTGTTAGAGGTCGTGTTCCTGTTTTTAGTGACTCGCTTTTGGCTACCCTAGTCGTGACTTGATGATGTGGGTGTCAACCACATCTTCTCAAGGAGTTGTGTAAACCCGTGCCACCACGTTTAAGTAGACGTAGTCGCAAGGATCAAATACATTAATTGTACACCGAAAAAAATCTCTTACGAATTTCGTATGAAGTGCCGTTACAATTTTCGTAAACGACTTTTTATGTGATATTGGTATAAAAGATTTACCATTTTTGGATAAAATGATAAGATTATAGTATGGCAGTGTTGTATCCCAAAATAGTAAATGCGTATACGAAATTCGCACAAAATTACGTATACTATAAGCGCAACTTCAGAATCTTACCAAGAAATCACCAGTCTACCTGCAAAAAACGTACGACATCCGTACTCTCTCGGTATCCCAGATAACATTTGTGATTTTCATTCTAAAATCACATGACGATTTTCACAATGCGAGCTAGATACGCACTCGAGATGATGTATCATATGATCGTGACTTTATGATTTTCATCAGTGAGTTCGTAACGCACTCGTGGTGAATTTATAATTTGAACATCATAGGTGAGCTTGATGTGATAGCGATAATTTTACAAGATGCACACATTAAGCAACTGTTTTCTTTTTTTAAATTTTGCGCCTTTTTAGATGCGCGTTAGTATGTTTTGGATTGGTCAATCTCAATGCGTGATCATGTGGTGATGATGAGTCCGACAGAATAAAGTGATCCCAGAACGTGGGAGCTGGCGGCCCCCACCACGCTCCCATGTGGGAGCACACACAATCAGGCGCGCCGTGTCGGTGTGTCCCCACTTCCTCGCATCGATTTCATGCTTTCGTCTGTTGAGCCAAGATCGAAAATTATGTTTCTGTCGACTTCTTGTCAAAGTGGCGCGAAGCAGACGACAAATTTAAAATCACCAAATATATCATTTAATATATTACCTTTCTTTCTTTGATATTTTTAAAAACATTCACCTAAAATGAATATCTAAACATTTTATTTTGAATTTTAGGATGATTTTAAGACTCACAACATGATTTTCTATTGAAATTTAAACTCAATCAATTTTCAAAGTTTCAAAACAAATTATCAATTTGAATATTTTTTAGCTATGCAAATCGAATAATTCAATTACAAAATTATGTAGAGAATATTATATATTAAAGAATGATAAAATATTATATTGGAGTTTAAAAAATAAAATATGAAAATTTAAAAAATAAAGATCACTGATGAGGACTCCGATTAGAATCGAAATGTTTGAAAGTATGTGATTTCCTGAGTTATCATTTTTGGACCCTAAAGCCAATTATTAACAACAACATCGTATAGAATTTTTATCTACTATCACCATGTAATTAGGAATGTTGATTTTTAACCTTAATTTCTTATTTTTTTCAAATAAAATATTTTCTACGCAATTTTTTAATTGATATAGTTGACTTATGTACTATACAATTTTTTTAAAACTTTTTTATTCGAAATAAATATTTCATATTTGTATTTTATATAAGAAAAATCGTAAAGTGTAATTTCGTATGCAAATTTAGATGTAATTTTGGTTTTTTTTAAATATTGAAACCTTTTATTCGCAGTTTTATAATGAAATTTATATGTGAATAATATTATGTATTTCAAAAAGTTTTCAGGGTATTTTATTTGAATGAATTTTTTTTCAATGTTCCCTCATACCAGAGAAGAAATTCTACTGTATAATTTCGAGTGTATAATTAGATATAATTTATGTATTACTTAAGTATTTTCATATTTTATTTTTTAAACTCCAATATAATATTTTATCATTCCTTAATATATAATATTCTCTACATAATTTTGTAATTGAATTATTCGATTTGCATAGCTAAAAAATATTCAAATTGATATTTTGTTTTGAAACTTTGAAAATTTATTGAGTTTGAATTTCAATAGAAAATCATGTTTTGAGTCTTTAAATCATCCTAAAATTCAAAATAAAATGTTTAGATATTCATTTAAGGTGAATGTTTTTAAAAATATCAAAGAAAGAAAGGTAATATCTTAAATGATATATTTGGTGATTTTAAATTTGTCGTCTGCTTCGCGCTACTTTAACATGAAGTCGACAGAAACATAATTTTCGATCTTGGCTCAACAGACGAAAGCGTGAAATCGAAGCGAGGCAGTGAGGACACACTTAGGGCCAGTTTCACCAACCTCGGTTAAATCATTGGTTAACTGACGGCGGGTTAAAGTTAACGCCATAGTTAATCGTCGATTATCCTACTGCGCGTCCCACCACACTTTTAAAGAGCGCGGTTAGCTAACCAGATAGTCGGTTCGAAGTAACTCCCATTTCACTTGAAATCATTCGTGTGATTGGCTGCCCGTCAGTCGAATGGAAAGCAAAGCAATATGGCAGTGCGCGGTAAAACCTCAAAACACACTAACCTCAAAAATGATGTTTGTGGGTGATTCCCAAAAAAATAAAACTAAAGTAATTAATAAGTATAAATAAAATAATAATAGTAATAAAATAAAATCACATGAAATATTTTTTTTCGCGTTTTGGATACAAAAAAACATGTATTTTTTTATTTCAACATACTATGCAACCTTTTCAGGTTACAAGTGATTAAACAAAAATCTTCTACTTCGTAAACCATTTTTTATAAAACAATGAAATTTTCAGGGTCAGCGATTACCTACACTTTGCATATAGCCATGAATGAAGAAATTATTCGTTTTTTTTCATATAATTTTTTCAATAATTTTTAAAATTTTTAATTAATTATTGATAATTTCAATCAACAAGTATAAAATACCTTTCTGTTGCATGCGATAATACTCCTTCGATTTGATTCAGCAGATCACGAACACAAACTTTTGATAATCGAAATCTCGTTTGAAAATCAATGTCGTCGAAATTATCAAAAAAATTAACTCTTTCTTTGAAAATTCGCGGTCTTCTGCGAATAAAAACATAAATATCTTCCTCGATTTCATCATCAGATGATGTCACAACTTCCTCCAAAAACTCCATATTTCACAACAACACTGCAGTTTTTTGGTTAACGGACGATTAAGTCGCCCTAACCGCCCAAACTTGAACGGTTAGATTTAACGCTGGTTAACGCGCGTTAACCGGCCGTTAATAGGTGGTGGAACGCTCAACTAGGTTTAACCGAGGATTAACTTTCTAACCGAGGTTGGTGGAACCGGCCCCTAGAGTTCTAAAGAGTTTATGTGACCGAGAATATGTCTGGGAGCACGGTAATATGACTGAGAATTTCTCTGATGAATGTGCTCTTCGAGAATTTATGAGAATTTAAAAATATTTTTCTGTAACGGTTCAAGCTTTCAATTGTTTTTGAGAAATGCTTTGTTCTGGAAGTTCGTGTAACGTGCGCAATAAAAATGATAAAAAAAAGAATATAGTTTGGAATTTTTTTTTTTAAATTATTGATAAACAAAATAAAGCTTCTTTCAAGTGCAAATACTGTGATCAGGTGTACAGAAAGCATATGCCACTCGACAAATAGAGCACTTAAAAAAGTGCATAAACTGTCCCGAAACTGTCAAACAATTATTTAAATCAAAGCGTAATTTGTGCGAAGTAAACTTGAATTACTTGTTCTTTATGTTTGAATTTAATATAATGGCTATAAAAAAATTTTTTTTGATATTGAATTCCGGTAAAACGCCATTTTTCGCAGTTTATTTTTATGAAACCTTCACTATTGCAATTCATAGTGTTTGGAAATAAATTTACAATATTATAAGGTTTAATGATAAAGAAAATATTGGTGAAGGTAAAATTCCCTTAAATTCTCTGTAAATTCTCAAGTTGTTTTAAAATGACGGTCACAGTCACGAGAACGTGACCGGATTTTGAATGTCCGAGAAATTTAGAACTCTAGACACACCGACACGGTGCGCCTGATTGTGTGTGCTTCCACATGGGAGCGTGGTAGGGGCCGCCAGCTCCCACGTTCTGGGATCATGAGACTGATGTGTAATTGTGTATGTCAAAATCTCGTTACCCTCGTTACTGATGGTAGAATAGAAGCAGCATCAAAACATATTTTAACGTCCGTATATTTCATATTCAACGCAGATTCGTAAGTACTTATGTTACGTCTATCTAAATCAATCCGCGATTTTTTCATCTTATTTCACTATATACTCGTATACTATATATATACTAGGCTTATAGTGAAATAGTTGAAACGATGTAAGTCCACGAAAAATCTAACCCCAAATTTTTTTTGCTTTTCATTTATTCACTTTCAATGATTACAAAGTATAGACTTAAAAATTAGGCATTATTCATTTTTTCATGTCAATAAACGTGATTCAAATACGGATTTTTTTCACTTTTCAATAAGAGTGAGTAATATTACTTGTTGAGTTATACGATTTGTCCACGATTGAATATGCGTTAAAAATTATAAAAGAGTAGAATTAAACACTTTTTTTCATTCTTTACAAAATTAATCGAACGATAAATTATGCTGCAAATATATTGTGTCACGTTAAACATTTATTTTTCACATTTTGCTGTTATAAAAATAATTATATTTTCAGATTCCCGGATTTTTCATCAAATTGTTTTTAGATTTTGTGATTCTGAGATTCTCGGATTTTTTATCAAATTGTTTTCGGATTTCGTTGATTGTTTCGTCAATGGTATCGGATCTCGGTTTCGGCATTCGGATCGCAGATTGTTTTGTAAGTTTTGTCTTTCGAATTGTTTGCACGTAACAAATTTGAGAAATGATCGATTTCCCAAACAGCACCATTGTCCATTAAACGTCATGTGATGGTATGTTCACGGGACAATGTTTCGGGTTAATTAACAACTAAACCAACTGTTAGGGTTTACATAAAAGCGATTACAAGATTTCACAAATTCCCTTCGTAAATGGATTGTTATAATAGGAAAGAAAACTTTAAAATCATAATCGTTTCGCTTTTTACATTTCAATTCAGATATATAAATTATCGTTATTAAATTTTGAATAATTTGCGATAAAATTTGATAGTTAAAACCCGATGATTAAAAATGGCATTGATAATTTTACAGGCATACTAAACAAACATAGAGTAACATTTTGAATACCGAAAATAATGATAATAACGCATATATGAATGAAAATGTTTCTTTAATGTTAAACATCCCGTGAAAATTATTTCAGAATTTTTTGCCGTCCCATTTTTGAGTAATCGATCATCAAAGTTGCGAATCGACATAGAGGCGATTACTAAAGAAAGAAAGAAAGAAAGGTAAAATGGAAGATTTGACGGTGAAACCTTTCATCTTGCCTCTCTTTTGCTGTTTAGTAATCGTCTATATGTTAATTTGCAACTTTGACGATTGACTACTCAAAAATGGTGCTGTAAAAAATTCTGAAATAAGCCTGATGGCAAGATAATTTCACGCGAAGAAATAAATGAAGATCTCAAGGAGCAGAATTCTTCATCGACGGATGATGAAAACTAATCGAAATCCAACGACTCGGGGGTATAAATATACTTTCGATTTTTTTCCCCACTAATGTACCTTTTTTTGCAAAATGTATAAATAAAATGATAATTTTGATTCTATAGTCATAATTGTTTAATCCAACTACAAACTATGAATTTTTAAGCGTGTACAGAAGCTTTAGAGTAAATCACACGACTGATTCTCTTGTGAATCTCGAGTGGTCTCGATGTGAGCTCATATGTGATTCACTTGACGATGTGTATGTGATTTCAAATGTAAATCACGAATGTTATCTGGGTATATTAAATTCAGCAACTTCAGTGTATTGCAATACGTTGTCAAACCAACTTAGCCATACCAAGAGAGTTTTTTTCGGTGTAGGTAATAAAGTAATAATGACGATACGATTATCGTACAATAGAGATGACGTAAATATAATTGTATTACAATCGGTATTTGTTTTCAATTATTATTATCCTATCAATAATTATGTCCTTATATTTAAAATTTTTTTATTGTTTATACAACTACATCAAATGATGTAATAATAATAATAATAGTAATTTTAATATTTATGAACAAAAATAATTTATAGTTAACTATTGATCATTGATTAATGAATAACAGCAAATTGCATATGATAATAATAATAATAATGATAATTATTATAATTATTATTATATCATGGATACGTGACAACTATATATTCTCAGCGTAGAAATATATTTTTCAGAATTAAAAATATTCTTTAAATTCTTATCTGTGCGTGGCTCACCTTCTTCTCTTTGGAACTGCTTTTCATTTAAAACTTTGTATTTAAAATACTTGTCCGCACAATCAAACTAAGTGTTTTGCTAACCAATCACACGACACTTGCTTCGTTCAACTTTTTCCAATAAATTTTACGTATTACAAACTTTTGTACCGACATATGGACTGTATAACTCACATATTTCTTATTATAGATGGTCTTTCGGCATTTTATTATGGGAAATCGTGACACTAGGAAGCAACCCATACCCAGATATACCAACGAACCAAGTTTTAAAACATTTAAAATCAGGTCGTAGGATGGAAAGGCCTCCAAACTGTGAAATGCAAATGTAACTTATTTAGTACTTTTTATTTAGTACTTTAAAAAAAAAAAATGCTGGTAACAGAAAACACAAAATTTATTTTTGAACACGTACAATTGTTCATCTTGCATCGATATTTTCTTCATAATTATAAAAGAGTATTAACAAAGTAAAAATAAACGCTTTTGTTATAGATATACCATAATGCGTTCATGTTGGAAAGAAAATCCCAAATGTAGACCAACGTTCACTGAGTTAAGAAGTCAAATGGATGATTTATTAAGTACTGTCACAAGTATGAAGTATTTAAAAATGAGTGATCTTAAGAGCAATGATTTTCAAACAAAAATTTTACCTGGAGAAGAATCAAACTCTTTTAATGAAGAGAAATAATATAATATTTCTGGTTAGATTACATCCATTTTAATTATCAAGAATCCTAAAATAATTAGTTATTCAAACGTACAATTCTGTGATTAATTATTTTTATTGCAATATTTAATTCTTGATACTTTCGAGTCTGATTTAAGAAAAGTATTTAAATACGATGTATTTTGAAAAATATATTAAGATCTTAATAAAATACCAAAAAAACACTATCTTAACTTTACCTTACTAGCTGTAGAAAAAAAAAACTAAATTCATTCTTAGTATACTTGAAAGAAAATAACTGGACTCAAAATATGTTCATGTTTTGTATCCGATGAGTGTAGAAATAATATTCAAAACGAGATAAGTTAGTCTAATGAAATATACCATTCAAAAATAAAAAAAATTCAACTTTAAACTGCATGTTTTATTTTAAGTTATTTGACCAGCAAGGCATTTTTACAAGAGATCTAACTTTAATTGTGTGGTAAAAGATTTTTACTCAGCAGTTCGTTTACTTTGTTTTCTTATAATGATTACAGCTATGTACAATAAATCGTTGCGATATACCTCAAGGCAACTATTCGTGGTTAAAATATCATGTGAAAGTATAACGTAGATATGATCTCTGATTTTCCAGACTAAACTATCTTTGTAACGAATCTAATGACAGTATAAAAGTAGATAAGAAAACACCACTTGTTTCGTTTCAAATCACTTAAGAAATTCCTATTTTTAATTATTATATTCATGTAGATCGACAGCAGAGTATCTTTCTTCAATGGAACAAGAAAAATCAAATAAGTCCTACATTCAAACCATAATTACATTAGCATGTCCAAAAAATAAATGAATCACATTCTTGAAAGCTATGTACATTCTCTTAACCACAGAAAGATATTTCGTATTCTTTATAGTAAACACTCTGCAAACTAAGATTCTTAATCTCAAACATTAAGGTCATGGAGTGTAGTATACAATTATAGATAAGTAAGCCTGTACATTATACAATAGTGGAAAATAAATCATTTACAGAAAACCACTTTGTCATAGTAAGACTCCAAAACACAGCATTGTAAAGTTTCTCTGTTATTATTTTTATAACAAAATCTTTCAAATGCATTTTGTTTAACTAGTGAAAGTAAGTGATTTTTGTTACTATGTTTAGAATATAATAATAATAGAAGTGCCGTTCGAACTAGAATCCCTTGAATCCTTTGGCTCTTAAACATACGTATTACACTCCTTTTGCTTAGATTGAAAAAGCGATTTCTAAGCAGCTTTTCTATCGAAAATCATTAATTTTATACAGGACCAGCAATAGAAGACGTTTTGAATTGTAGCGCTTAGTTACAATTTACCATATTTTTGGTAATGTAAAATTCCATTTCTATCGCGTTATTAAATTGTATTCACGTTGATTTTTTTGCAAGTACAGCATTACAGTTATAGCCGTAGCTTGGTTTTACTGGAGTTTTTTACAGCAGAATCAGTAGCATTATTGATACTTGACGCTACTGTAAACTTCAAAATTTTCGTAATATGTAGTATTGGACTGATATGCGTTTATTTATGTTCAATACGCAAACTAACAGTTTTTTGTTACGAAAAGTATTTTTTTATCACAGAGTAGCTATAAATGTCTCTCAAATTATATTAAAATTAAATTTTCTCTCAAAAGATGTTTTAACATTACGATGCTATCACAAAGTCTGCTATACTGTACATCAATTTTTAAAACTTTGATTTAATGGCAGACTGTAAATTTTTTAATTACTAAACCGACAATATTGACAATTTTATTAAATTTATACTATCCAAAAAAAAATGATGGACATAACTAATGAGAATTTTTGAAGTCATAATTTCAATACTGGCCCATACTTCAGTAAAATCATTGAATTATGAATAAATCTTGTTTTAAGGTCAGGTATATAGGTGGTCACGTGACAAAAAATATCATCAAGCGAGACTGATCGTAAACTAATATAATGCAAATAAATTTTCCATACCAGAAAAACGTTCTTAGATCATTTCTTCAAGTTTTTCTGACTGAGAAAATTTATTCTAGTTATTTGATTATAAATAATTTCGCTTAAAGTAGCAACGTAACTACCTTGATCTCTGTCTTTAAATAAAATCTCAAAAATCACGGACAATGTTGCTTCATTATCTACTCGTGTGATAAATGTAATTTGTGAATTTCAATGATTCCTTGCATTATCTGTATCAGATACTATCGTTACGATTGAATAAACTACTATCATCTTTTTCGACAGGCGGTGGACCTGAAGGAATTGTTGCACTTGGTCCTGCCGTCAGATAACCAGCAGACATAGGTGTTCCAGCTGAATGGAAAGAATCAGCAAATTTTTATATTGAAATATTAGTATCGTCTATTATAGTAGTTAAAAGATAGCATATTTAAAACATTATTCAAACGCTAATTATTATGATTGTGGATTAAAAACCGCATACTGTAAATTTTTACAAGCGAATTATTTACATGCATTTTGTTTATAGTTAAAATAAAAAACTTTACTAACCTGTAAGAAAACCTGTATTCGGTGCATTGGATATAAATAAATCGTGTCTCTGATCTTTATACTCAGCCCACACGGTAGACTTCTCTAGAATTGCGTTTACTTTCTCGCCCAACAAAAAGCTTCTCGTCATTGCTTTCAAAGCTTTCACTATCTGGGCTTTAGTCGTGGCAGAATTCTCTAGAATCTCCAACTTTCCTTCTAATATATTCAATAGATAAGGTACCATTTCTGCTTCTAGCGCCTGTAATGAAAAATAAAATATTTGGCATATATTTTTGAATAATAAGCAAATAAAATAAATTATTCTCTTTGCTCAATACTTGTCAATAATATATTTTATGGTTTTTCTGAATACATTTTTGTCAAAAACTCACTTGTTTAATAAGGCGATCCTCGTTCGTTGAAAATAATCTGTTTAACGTTTCACATGCAATTGCTATCATATCCTTTCTTGATTGCATGGCGTGTTTTAATGGACTTATACATTCCGTTTGACATATGGATGATATGCAGATCTGAATATAAAAGGAATAAATTGCTAACGTTAAAAATTGACTTTAAAGATGGATAAAATTAATGTAAATTTATTGATACAATTAAAAATGCATAAATTTGAAATTCGAAAAAGTTTATACTCACTTCGCTTGCAGCTAACTGATGTAATACTAATATTGCGGCTTTATAAACAGGAGGTTGATTATTTCTCATTGCCATTTGTCGGCATAAACGTGGTATATGACCCAACGAAGGTACTTGGTCTGATAAATTGGGCTGAGCTTGTAACAGACTTACTAAAGCTTGAGTTGTTAATTCTAGCATTTCCGACTGTAAAGAAGAAAGAAAAGATTTTTATAAATTTTATTATTATCAATAAAATATCATAAGTCAACAATTATACATACATCAGTCTTTTCTTTAGCCATTAAAGTTAAGGTTGCATCCATAAGCTCACTTAAAAATTCTTTCGGCTTCCTAAGAGCCCATGTGGGACTGGCAATAAATAATCTGAGATAAACACCCCCAACGACAGGTTCACTTGTGGCGAGGTCAATATTATTTTGCATATCAGGTAGCTTCAGAATAGCACTGGGATTTCGTCTTTGTATGCTGTAATGCCTGTAGAATAATCGCTTATATTTTTCTTCACATTAGGAAATTATGCAGATAAACAAAACATGAACAACAATGTAACACGTGTTAAGAAGCAATATTTTAAAATAACGCACTCATCCTTTAATTCAGCGACCATTCTAGAAACTTTAGCCTTGGTATTTTCATCCCAAATTAACTCTGGGTTTTCCTGTTTCGACTCAAACATATGTACACATTGCTTTGGAGCATCCCGAATCGCTTCGCTAAATAATTGAGGCAAGAATTTAGACAGATCTAATTTAACTTTTGGACCTGCTAGTTTATCAGAAGACATCTTAGCTAGTAACTCTGCTGCCATTTCGCGTATTTGAGCATTGTTTGAATTACAAAATAAATCAAGGACGTATATAACAGCACCTGCAACATAATTTTAAAAAATTAAAAATTTATCAAATTTAAAAAAATTAGAGATTATATTACTCTGATATATAAATTTAAAATAATTTTATTATCTTTACCTTTACTCAATGCATCTTTTACGATCTTTGTGGTGCTCATTAGAGCATAGAGGATTTCCAAAGTAAGAAGTTGGCAATCCTTTAAGCTATTTAGGCACAAAAGCAAGTGTGCAACAACTTCATTCGCTGCAATATCATTAACACACTCTTGATTTTTGGTGACATTACTGATTACTTCCAATGCACCTTTTTGTATTGCCTTGAAATTATTGCAGCTTAGAAGTCCAAATAATAACTTAAAGTGTCCAATGCATTGAATCTCGACATCGGGATTGTTTTTTATAACATTTTTTAATGCTTCAAGAGACATCACAATATGCCTCAGTTTTTCATGATTTTTCTTCGAAAGACTAATACCATCGAGTGAGGTCAAATACTCTGAAGATTTCGTCAAAAATTCTAGCAAATCTATAGCAAACCCTTTAGGGTTCTGTAAAAATGTATTAAGTCATGTAACAAAAAAATAAAATTACTTTTTAAACAATTGTGATCAACGCTTTAAAAGGACTTACCTCTATAGAAAATGTAGGCTGTTCATTATAAATCTTTACAAATATTTCGCCTATGACTAATTCACCTTTATGAGCACTGTAAGCAAAATCATTGAAGTCGTGCTCAAAGTTTGCATTGCCACTTAACTTATCTTGACGCTTTGCTTCTAAATATTCGTTTAATTCTGCTCTGGTACTGTTGTCCCAAATTAAATAAGGATTATAACAATTTGAATTCAGAATTTTCAATATGTCCTCAGGCTTGTCGTTAGACAATTGTCTCGACAAGTATGGTGTAAGTAAATTTTCTAGCGCCGCGACAGTAACTGGATTTACAGGTGTTTCTTTTTCTCCCTTTAAATATCCACCCAATCTAGCACAAGCTTTTACTGCTAATTTTGCTAAATTATTCGCAACTTCTTGCCGATTGTCTTCTTGATTCCTTTCCACACCGCCTTCTTCCAAAGTATAATCGTAATTAAACATAAAGAGAAGTAAATGCCACAGAGCACCAGATTGTAATAATTGCATTTGGAGGATACTGTCTGTAGCCAGAGAAGAAACACAATCTGTGGCCACTGAACACAGTTTCGTTAAGTTCTGAACATGAAAGAAATTATTAACATAAGAAAAAATAATAAAAATATTTATACAATAAAACATTCTTTTTGTTGACTCAGAATTAGTTAACAGAAATTAAATTTTCAAAATCACATGTAATTGAAATTGTTTTTGTCATAAAAAATGTTAATTATAATTTAATAAATAAATGTTTCCAAAGGCTCTTTAATCGTTTATATAAAAAAAGGTTTGATTCGTATATAACTCAAAAGTAATGAAACGTAACTACTTCTTTATCAAATAAAAGTCATAGCAACAAAATAATTTAAATGAGTACTGCAACAAATATTGCAAAACTGACTGAAATTGAAACCCACCTTAAAATGTAATATTCTACAGAGGTCTTTGACTAGCTGCGGCAATTCTACGATTTTATCTCTGCATCCTCTAAATGATCCAGCAACGGAGAAACACTTTGTTATGTGCATACAAACTTGGACTGCTATGTCACTAGGTTTGCTGGATCTGTTCAGAACTGAAACACATCTTGTGTAAGCTTCTAAAAGAATTTCTAAACCACCTTCTCGTCTCAATTCTTCTGCGTTTAAAGCTGAACAGTGAACCGTGTGATATGCAAGTTCACTCGCCGCAGCTAGTAGAGGTGCGGATTTAGAAAACAATTGTTCATCATCCGTTTCCAATTTAATAGTTTTGATGATTTGGGGATAACCTGCATACTTGTAGGGCTGAAGTTCATGTTTGTATCTATGAAAGAGAATGCTTTGTGTTCTTAAGATTAAGACTATATTGTCAGGATTTGGACCATCAGTTGTCCAACAACTCCGGCTGCACAAGAATTCGTAAGCTTGATTAACAGCTTCGAATTTATCCTGAAAAACGAGAAGATATTCATTTTCGGATTAACATTCCTCGACGGTACGAATTTAAGTTCTTTTAAGTATGATGTTAATTTTCTTTGAGAAACTCCACTAATTATTTATAAAATATTATCTATAATTAAAATCACTTACTCTCCCTTGTGGATTTTTATCTGGATGGTACATTTGTGCTAATCTATAATAAGACTTTCGAACTATGGCTTCACTATGCTGTTTACCATTTTGTAAACCAAGAACTTTGTAAGCTTCATCAACTGTCATAATTGGTGGTTTCTTTTCGACTTCTTTTTTCCAAGCGTCAAGGACATCTTTCAGCAATTTAACCTGAAAATAAATCGTTAGATTCATACAATTTACAATAGTTTAACGTAGTTTATAGACACTCACTGGTTCTGGAATCGGCCATTGAGGAAATTTAACAGTGTCGCATAGATGACGTAAGTAAAATATTTGACAGAATAACTCTTTTTCCAACTGAGGATATCTAATTGCAGGTATAGCAATATATTGGTATCTGGCCATAGTATGACTTCTTAGCCTGGGAGAAAAGTCAGAGATGTGTGCTGCAATTTTCTCGATCAACATTCTTCGCATTTCAGCATTCCAAATAGCTTCTGGTGTATCATAATCCCCTAAAAATGTTTGCGCGAATTTCTCTGCCCCGTGATTTTCCAAGTAACTGACCATTGCGTCTGGTAGAAGTTGTCCTAGAATACTTTTTTGCATAATATCAGATGGAGTATTCTGAAAAAAAAGTTTCAATATCCATTTCATTCTTTATCATTTACAAACATCAATTTTTTAAATAGGATATAATCCTACTTACATCATCGCCTCTAAAAGCTTGCTTGGCATGTGTTAGCTGCAAAAATCTAGCCACTGGCAGGACGTTAGAACCTGTGTACATAAGAATGAAGTAGAAAACTCCTGTTAAATAAATCTTGGATACCTCAGGATTATCTTGCATAATTTCGCACAGCAAAGTCGCGACCCTCTCGACTAAAACAGGGTCGAAAGTTAACAAAAGTTGAACTAAGTGAGGCAGACACTGCATGTCTGATAAAATTCTTTTGACCCGCGGTAGCGGTCTAATTACTGCATTGTCAGCATCTCGACTTGGAAAATATTCACACATCTTTATTAGAATATTCAAAATTAAAGTGGCTAGTTCACTTTCATTTATCACAGGAGTTCCTTTCGCGACCAGAGTCCATTTGAGCTGTGGTACTTGTGTTATCATTCGCCAACTGTCTAAGCCTTGCGCCCATACTTTTGTTTTGTAATTAATTTGACCTGCAGCATATAGATCTTTCAATTCCTTGAGGCTGATTGGACCTTTCCTTTTATCTCCGTCGTTATAATACCATTCCTTTTCCATAATACGTTCTTGATCAGGCCCGGCTTCTATTACATTCGTTTGCGTAGGAACAACTGCTCGAGAGGTATGTAAGTGGGCCAACGTTAACAAATCTATTAGGACTCGTACACCATTTTGATCCATGATATCCTTAACATTCTTTCTGTGAAGGATGAGCTTGTTAATGAACATTACAAGTCGGTCACGTTCCATTCTATCTGTACATCGTTCTAGCATCCCAATTATGTACTTTGTATCCGAGAAAGGCCCGATGTCCTCATAGTACCGACCGTATACTATAGTCATTGCTTGCAAGCAAAGGCACTTCATTTCAACTTTTGTAGTTAATAAAAATCTGTGATACAAGTCATTAAAAAATTCATACCTGCACATAAAATTTGTTTATATTAGAAATTATCACACATTTAACTGAAAATAAAATAATCTAGTTTAAGACCAATTAGAAAACAAATTGTCACTAAATTCAAGGAATGAACTTACGATTTTCTAATAGGACTGTCAGGACTATCCTTTTCCAGTAACAGTCGTAGGTAATAATCTCCGATTTTCACTTCTTCTGACAAGCACTGATATTGAACTTCGAATTCTCTATGATTCCATGCAATCAGCGTACCACCAGACAAATCTTTATCCGACGAAAACGCCCTTATTTCATTCTCAAGTGCCGTCCTCAATTCTTCTCTTGTTTTGTGGTTCCAAATCAAATTAGGCAATGCATGATCCTGGTTAAATTTGTAGTAAAACAATCGCCAGTTTGCTTCAGATTTTACTCTTTCTCTCCGTTTCCTCAAGACGATTGGTCTTTCTTTAATTTTTTCTCTTCGCTCGATACCGACACGGGCACCCCAATGTTGAAATACATTCTCTACTTGTTTTTCAAGGATACGAACCTTGCGTTCAAACGCGATCCACTGAGGGCTTTTCATATTCTTCGACGCATGGTCTATCGCTATTTTCAAGTTATCACGATTATTCAATCTCTCTTCTTCAATAAATGAATCTGGGACTTTTTCTTCAGAGTCCAAGTAGTTCAATAATCCAATAGGCTTAAAAAAAAATTTAATTCAACAAAAAGAGTTAATTTAAATTTTACGGCCATGGATCAACCAGATCATGTAACAAAATTCCTGTAAAAGTTCATGTAAGATTACTATTTAATTTAATAAAATATCTTCCTGAAATTTTGGAAAATACTACAGAACGCGATAGAGAACGTCTCTCAACTTTGTTTGAGTGAAAATTTTGCAAAACTTTTTACACTTAACTGTAATTACCAATAGGTTTTTTACTAAAGAGAAGTTAACAGACGTGCTTTATTATCTTTTTTTACGTTTCCCAAATTTTCAGAAAGATACTTTGTAAATTAAAAAATGTATCTTACATAAAGGAATAAATGTATAATTTAATCACGTGGTCCGATTGAGCCTTAGGTGAATTAATAATTTGGATTTTATCAATGAAAGTGATTTACCAAAATTCTTTTTAGTAAACCCATAGCCGTTGGGTGTCCTGTGATCCATAAACCCACTAAATGCCTGCACAGCTGTCTGTGTGTTAATAATCTACCGTCGCTGCCAGCCGTAAATAAACTATTTAGCAAGTGTCTTGGTAAAGCTCCTTCTGCAAGAGCCAACTCTTGCATTTTTGCTGCTATCTCTTGAGCTCCTTCTTCGATAATAGCTCTCATAATCAAACCTGCTCCTTTAACAATAGCCAAGGATGGATGCTGAAATAATTTGAACAACGATCTGCCTCTTGCAGCAACCATTTCTAACAAATTGTCGAAATGCTTGCCATCAGTGGTTTCGCTGTATGGAACGCACAGAGCAAAAGTCAAAAGATCAAGCATAGCTGAGACTACAAGAGCACCAGTTCCATGATTCTGAAATAAATATATTTATTTGAAAAGCTTCCTGATTAATGTCTTTTCTGAAACTACAACCTTATTTAAAAGAAAATTGAAAAAAAAAAAACAGAAATAATATAAAATGATATGCTTACAATGTGATTAATCCACATTTCCAAAAGGTTTTCCAAAAATTTGTTGCTACTCAGAAGGCTACTCTTATTCAATTGTTCTTGTCTTAAATCACAATCATCATGCATCGGTTGCATGAGGGCACATATACAATCTATCGCGGCTTGTGCCACTCCACAATCTTGTCTTTTCAAAGCTTTTACAACTTTATTACCAATCGCCTCTCTGAACCCAGGCAAAGTTATGAAGGCTGCGAAACCAACTTTACAGGCAATTAGCCTTCTGATAGCATGAAATTGTGCCTCCATCTCGCTATTGGTCTCCACATCTTTGCTTATAAGGGCATTTAGTGCACTGATAATGACTTTATCTTTGTTCTCAGTAAACAGTCCTCCCTGTAAGTAGTTATTTATAACAGTGTGTAATCGAAGTTGTACTGTGGTTACGGTCCAGTCAAGCGGTTTAGATTCCTAGAGAAAAAGAATTAATTCCATATGAAATTGTTTTTCTCTTTTCACCGCTCAAGTGAACCATGTACCACTTTGTAAAATAAATAGTGCAAATGATTTTTACCTCTTGCGTTATGTACTGAAGGCCACTGTATGGAATATTTGCGTTGAATCTTTCTAATATTTCTGCAAAAGTTTTTCCACCTGGTGGTTGTTGCAGGAATTTGACATGGTTGTTTTCTACCTCTTCTTCTACAGGCAAATTAAAAGGACCTAATCGTTTTCCTCGTGCGATAGGAAACATTCTTATGTGAACATCTCTGTTGCCCGATGCTCGAACGCCATCGAGTAATGATGCCAATAAAGAATCTCTATCCGTTGCTGTATAACTACGCATCTGACCATTAAAATATTGAATCGTAAACAATTGTGGATTCACATTATCACGAACTAGAGCAAAAACGTCCGAAAGTGGTCTCAATGTACATATGCTGTAAGTTTGAGGATCTCTTTCTAGAGCACACGTGTCTGAGAGACAAAGAGTCCGTCTCTGAGGATCAGAATGTCTGGACGAATTTTTATGTACCGTAAATTCTGAGACACTTGTTATATGCTCGTCTCCACTGAATTTTCCAAATCTCTGAGTAGCGAAGTCTTCCAATAAAATCGGTTCTTTCAATACTTTTATACTTATCCCCAAATTATTCAATGCGGATTCCAGTAATTTCTTTTTAATCTCTTCTATGTGCTGAGAAGCAAATAAATGTAAACGTCCAAAACCACCATAAACTATTACAAATCCGTTTGGATAATCTTTCATGGTAGCCAGCCCCTCAAAATCTTTATAGCAGTAACTGGCCAATACCATATTTGTTGCAGGATCTAGTTGATCAAGGCTGTATGGAGTGACTTCTAATACTACCGGTAACCTTGTGTCAGACCAGTGGTGTTTGTAGGCTGGATATTTCTAGATATTTACAGAAAGAAAAACAATTATGTAACTGGAGAGATAAAAAAAAAATTAAAAATACTTATACTACTGCTGGAAATTATGGGTACACTAATTTTACAGAAATTCTTTAAGTTTTTGTAATGTTAGATAATTGGCTTTAGGGTCCATAAATGAAAAAAACAGTAGTTTCAATCAAACGTTTCGACTCTGATTGGAGTCCTCATCAGTGATCTTTATTTCTAGAATATGAAAAAACAACTAGTGAATATTGTGCATTTGAGTACAACTTTGGTATTGTCTGCAGTATAAAAATATGAGAAAACCTACATAAAATCAAACATAAACATTTTTTGGTGAAACACGAGAGAAATCTTAAGAATTGATATTGAAAAGTAACACATACATTTAAAAAAAACATCTGAGATAAAAAACTAGTCACGTTTATGTACAAATGTAGCTTAAATTGTAGATGCAGGTATAAAATGTGAGAAAAAATAACTCAAAAAATTACGAAAAACTTCGGTAAAACTTTGATGAATATGAAAAAAACCTTAAAAAACCTTAAAAATACGCAAACAACACTTCCATAAAGACTTCGATAAAATTTCAATGAAACCTCTAAAAAACTTCGATAATGCAAACATTTTTTTCCATGTTTTCATCGAAGTTTTTGAAGCCTTTCATCGAAATTTTTATCGAAGTTTTTATAGGCGTTTCTGATCGAGTTTTTTTTGCCCTTTTGAGTTATTTATTCACATTTTATGTCTAAGTTACATTTATACATTAACGTGTCTAGTTTTTTTATCTCAGTTGTTTAAAAATGTATAATTTTATGTCAACTTTCTCATGTTTTTACTTTTCACACAATCCCAAAAAAATTTCATGCTTATTTTATCGAATTTTTTTTGAGGTTTCATTGAAATTTTATCGAAGTCTTTATGGAAGTGTTGTTTGCGTATTTTTAAGGTTTTTTAAGGTTTTTTTCATATTCATCAAAGTTTTACCGAAGTTTTTCGTAATTTTTTGAGTTATTTTTTCTCACATTTTATACCTGCATCTACAATTTAAGCTACATTTGTACATAAACGTGACTAGTTTTTTATCTCAGATGTTTTTTTTAAATGTATGTGTTACTTTTCAATATCAATTCTTAAGATTTCTCTCGTGTTTCACCAAAAAATGTTTATGTTTGATTTTATGTAGGTTTTCTCATATTTTTATACTGCAGACAATACCAAAGTTGTACTCAAATGCACAATATTCACTAGTTGTTTTTTCATATTCTAGAAATAAAGATCACTGATGAGGACTCCAATCAGAGTCGAAACGTTTGATTGAAACTACTGTTTTTTTCATTTATGGACCCTAAAGCCAATTATCTAACATTACAAATATTGTTATTGAGGGTCGATATAATTCCTGTTCTAAATATTCTTTAAGTTCATTCAATTTATATATTATTAAATACGAAGGAAATTTACTTCTAAAATGAATCTAAGGACTTTAAAACATATTAATTATTTCCATAGTTACTAATGTTTTTGAAGAAATTGTAAAGTTAATGTATTTTTGCAATATAATTTTTTTCGTATTTTTCATTTAATTCATATTTACCAAAACTTCTTTAGGTTTCTCGGAAAATTGATTCCTGTATTTAAGAGCTTCAGTTAATAAGTGCGATCTATGTTCCGAACTGAATTTCATGGTTTCAACTTTACGATCTTTACGCATTGTAATACTAAACTCTAGGGAGCCCACTTGATTGCGGTTTGTCGGTTGAATACTTATGAAGTCTGTATACTCCCATTTATTGGTAACTTCTAAATTATTTGGATTATATGTAGTAATACCCATGGATCCAATTGAGAAAATACGTTTGTATCTGAAAAATTATACCAGTAAGTACAGATAATTTGCACATAACTTTTTGATAATAGCTCGATTTAAGTTGGCAAGAAAGCTCGGTAGAATAAAATTCATTAAAAAAAATTGAGCTTTCGAATCAGCTCAAGCTTAATTAATCTATAATTTTTCTCAAAAATAACCATTTCTTGAAAATAAATTTACAGAACAGAGAATACATCTTGCATAATTACCACAAATTTTATTGATCACAATATTAAAAATTTATTTCATAACTTTGATTTATATTACTGCAAGATTGACTCTAAGGCACAAATTGTTATACATAATTACACATAACCATTTAAAAATTATTTTTCTGGTGAAATGTTTTAATTGGTGATTTTTCCACATTAGAATTCACCTTAATTGTCTTGATTGTCCCAAATATTCTTCAAAATAATATACATATATTCAATTCTATTTGATAGAATGTAAAAATTCGAATTTTCATACAGAAACGTGAAAACTTGTCATTCTGTGTAAAAAAAGTATTCATCACAATAAAACTTATTATTAGTCAATTTTACACTACTTTTACTACTTACTACAGTAATTTTCTAGCACAAAGAAAGCATTCAGAAGTTGGTAAATCATTTTTTTTAACGATCATTCATAACAAATAAGTGATATATAAAATACTCATATGTAAAAACTATTTATTTCTCATATGAACAACTTAATCCAGTTACTACATGTTTACATAGAAAATACACAAAATTTTGTTTTAAGAATTTAGGGAATGGCAGAGAAGATAAAAACGGACGTAGATAAATTAAATTCAGTTTTATTTAAAAAAATTAATTATTTCGATAGATTTTGCTGAAATTGAACGTTTCTCCTTTTCGAAACCAAAATAAGTCTATCTGTGTTCATTTTCATCTTCACCACCGTTTCTCAAATTTTAAAAACAAAATTTCATGTATTTTGGACACAAACATGTAGAAACCTAAAATAAATAAAATTTGATAATTTTCTAAGTGCCACGTGCCCTTAATAAATTAACAATAAATAATATTCAAATCACAGTATTTTTTTATTTTATCGATAAGACATCAAGATTTCCGAAAAAATATATATTCTGGATAATTTGTGATAAAATGTCATCAATTGGTTATGAAAGTTAAACAATTTTTGAATGCTTTTTTTAAATGTCAGGTTTCAAAAATTGACAGAGGCCTCTAAATATTTATATCAATGTTGTTGGCGTGCTATAAAGTTTACTTTTTGGGGTTTCATTGCAACTTTTTTTAATGTCCAGTTAACGATTAGTTAGAAAGTAAACAATTCACTTTATCGAAATGAAAAAAAAAAGAGTGAGCGAAAAGAAACCTATTTGTGCGTACGAGAAACGTTAAAAAATTAAATCATATTTCATACTCAGTGGAAAGTAAGCGAAACTAAAAAATTAAATATCTATTTTTCGACGCATAATGTAAATTGACAATCACATTCAAGTAAACTTTAATAAAAAATGAAGAAAGATAGATTACCAAAAATAGGTAAATAGAAATTCAATAATTTAACGAAGTTGAAGAAAGTAAATGCAAATACTTACTTTCCCTTCCATGAGTGTTTAGTAACCAGAAAGCATGCAACATCATGGTTATCTTTGATTGGCATCATTATAACATCTCTTAGTATTACTTAAAGTATTCTGGTCTACAATCGAGACGATCTTTGAAAAATAGTTGGACACTATTTACATCTGTCAAACGATGAACTCGAGATTAGTGTTAAACGATGCAGCAAGCGAGCATGTGAATGCTCGATATATTAGAAATAAAGTAATAATATGATGGAAGTGTGCTTCTAACGGTTTCAAGCTTAATATACTCACAAGCAAACTGAATTTTTAAACGTTCTGTTTCATTTTACCACGTGCAAATCATATTTTGTGGTTCTTTCGTACTGCTTGGGAGCGGCCATGACAATAATAGTGGGTGTCTGCAGCAATCAGCTGTTTACTCCATAGAGGTAAGAAAATTGGGTGCGTTCGTTTAAGCATTGACTATAGGGTTGTAAAGTTTCATGAAACTTTGGGAAAATGAAACGTTTCAAAGTTTCAAGCATAATGGCGGTAAAATTCAAACTAATTGGATTTTCAAAATTCATAAATAAATTGCATAAAAAATCAAATAAATAACTAATTTATATAGAAAATTTGAATATATACATAATTTTAACTAATCAGAAAGATTAAATCACGTGAGTCAAATGTAAATTATTCAGTATTTTATTTTTTTAAATTTATTGTCTTAGAATCGTGCTTTGTGTTTCTGACTACCCATTTTCCAAAAACTTTTTATTATACTTTAAACGCAAAATATTAAGTAGAAAAGTATCGGTAAACCATCTTGCATCACATCAAAAAACATCAAAACAAATGAATACGATTCAAATAATATAACCTCAACCTGGAATGAGTGCGCATGCGCATTCATGTTTGTGAAACTTTGGTCCATCAAACGTTTCATCGTTACACGAAACTTTCAATGTTTCAATGAAACGTTTCATGGACTTACATCCCTCATTGACTATGGCGTTTGGTGGTGTAAAATAGAGTTCTGAGTCGTTTATATTACTTTAAGAACGGTAACGAAAATGAGAATAATACCAATAATATAACCGGCGGATAAATTCTTTTAGGATTTATGAGAATTTTGTTATTTTGGCTTGTTGAACGTGTTAAACAATGAAAATGGATTAATACTGTAACATGAAATTATCATTAAACTTTTTATGTGCATTTTATTTGTGCAGAAGAAAGTGAAAATCGAGAACTAAAAAGGTATAATATCATAGATTATGTTCTAGAGATTTAGTTTAAAGTATTATTGCGGAAATTATTGTATGAATATCTTACATTTTTGTATCAAAATTGGAATTACTTAACATCAGTGGGAGTTAATACAGGAGTTTATTTGGTTAATTATAATTATAATGGTTGAATGAAAAAAATTCCCTAACTTTCTTAAGTTTTACTTGATATTCCCTGCCGATTTATAGGTTCTATGACCTGCAGTGACACCGAAAAATGAAAAAAAACTGTTTTGTTCCTCAAAAATTTGAATTTTGATAAATTGATATATGATTTAATATATTATATGCATATTATATACATTTTATGGTATA
The DNA here is from genome assembly GCA_030998225.1 of Diplolepis rosae. NCBI lineage: Eukaryota > Metazoa > Arthropoda > Insecta > Hymenoptera > Diplolepididae > Diplolepis > Diplolepis rosae. The sequence goes on from JAPYXD010000259.1 coordinate 6,837,739, forward strand.
ATAAATGATTTTATAAATATTCTATAATTATATAGATAATATAAATTCAAGTATATATATATTAATTTAAGATTTTTAGTATTCAGTGTATTAAATTCAAAATGAACCTAACCTCAAATTTCAACAGTATATAATTTTAATATATTAACATTAAAACTGTTTTTAGGTTTTTCTTTATACAAATATATTTATATAAGTGAGCGCCTCTTATTTAACTATAAAGGTACTCAAAATATTGATAAATAATTATTTAAACCATAAATTCTCAAAATTCCCTTTATATTCTCTTATATTCTTTAAATTCTGTAATATTCTTGGTTATATTACATGAACATAAATTCTCGAGAAATTAAAAACTTTAGTGTAAAAGCGTGTAGAAGTGGTACTAGTGTGTGAGTCGGCAAATTTACTGGTAAATTACCCGGTTAATTAACTGCGGCTAATTATTATGTGTGTATTGGAAAGCTGAGACAATCAATCCATTACCTATATGTACCTTCTTTTTAAATTTTTATATTGGAATATTATATATTATATTATATAGGAATATTGGGGAAATTCTATTTCCTGTATGTTCGCGTTTCAAACGAACTCACGCTTTTCAGTCAACAAGATTAGCCAATAACAAGCGTATATCAATTCAAAACCTGCGTGCCCTGCGCACTAGCAAAATCGCTGAGGGTGACGTCCTATGCAGGCGCAAAATGCAAAGCAGAAAACGAACAGCCAATTACAGAAAAGCATTAGATTTCTTTCTTCTTCAAGGTGTTCTGTAATTGGCTGTTTGTTTTCTGCTTTGCATTTTCGCCCACATGGGACGGCACCTTGAAGCCAGTGGTGGACTTTCATTAGTACTGATAAGTATTTTCGTAGCAGTCCGTAGGAGAGGTAGGAGACTAGGATGTGAAGTCAATAGTTCCTGCGTTAGTTTAGTGTTCACTTTCGGCCCTTTTGGCGGTTTTGGCGCTTCTGTAACCTTCATTGACATTTTCAAACGAGGTATGAATCATTTTATCAATAAATCTAAAATCTGTGCGGTTAATTTTGTTTTTTTGTCGCAATTATTATAAGTCGGTTGCCACAATGGCAATAAACAATTCTTCGATTTTGTTCCTAATTTTGCTCACTCGTTCTGCAATCCCACTAATAAAAAAAGTTGACGACTTGCCTTTTAATAAAACACAAGAAAAACGTGAGGATAAAACAGTCTTGTATCGATTTTGAGCAAAATTGCATTTAGAATTTGAGGAAGCATTGTTAGCCGCCATTTTGTTTTAACAGTTTTTAAACAAACTTTTTCCTTTGACTGATTTTTCAGTTCGGTTATTTTTATGTCGTGATATATCAGAATAAGCTTCATCTATTTGCAAATTTAAATAATGAAATGCAATAATATTTTCATTGTAAATTTTATAAACTCAAAAGTTGAAATAATCTGGCCCCATATGAATAGAAATTTGGAGACGAAATATGTACTGTGGTAAAATATGTAATTTGACATGATTCCAAATATGTCAAGAAATATAACAAAGCTTTTAAGTCTTCTTTTTAAGTCTATTAATTAATGAATGATGAGAAATAATTGATAAAAGTAACAATGATCTCAGGATTTTTAATTGTAATCTGGGAATATTCTATTTACAATAAAAGACAATAAAAGACATTTTTAATTTATTACAATATTTTTATATTTTCAGAATTATTAATAGGTCTATACATACAACAAGTGAAATACAAAGAAAGTTAACGAAGTTTCTGAAAACACAAGATGCAGGTAATTTGTTATTTAATTAACATTTGGTATTTTTCTTGTAGATTTATTAACCCTGGCGAAAGTATCGGATTGGAAATCATTCTGAGTCAATCAGAACTATTCCGAGTCAGTCCGATATCTGTATACGAGTCAATGCGAATCATTCCGAGCTCGAATTGATTCAGATTGCCCTGGATTGAAAACTTGGTTTCAGATTGGTTCGCTTTGATGTCTCGGAATTCATCGGATGAAGTCGGATTGATTTTTGACCGTTTTTTATCAAATGAGATACAAAACGTTTTTCGGATTGGTTCGGAATGATTCGCATTTACTCAGATACAGATATCGGAATGAAACGGAATAGTTCTGACTGACTTGGAATGAATTCCAATCCGATACTTTTGCCAGGGAATGTTTTCACTTGGATGTGAACCACTTGATAATAAAAAAACTGCCCAGCCCTGTTCGGTGGCGCGTGCGCATTCTCATTTTTCGCGGCTTTCTTCGCTTGCAAGTTTGAACGCGTGATTTGTTTGTCACGCTTCGCACTCAGTTTTTTGTTCTTTGCGTGCACTCGAGTTCTCGAGTTTATTCTTCATGATGTATTACTATAATTTAAGTACATTTTATAATATTTTTTGGAACTCGTACTTTGCGTTCTGTCTTATATTCTTCACATACATTCAAGTTTAGTTCTTGTAATTTGATACTGAAACTCAAGTCAATTTTATCATATTGTAAATGTGAATTAAATTTACTTAAAGTTACTAAATTTGTTTATGGTTTCAAATGGAAAAGGAAATTTAATCTACTTAAGGCTCTATCAGCCTTAAGGAACACATTTACATCATGATACTCGCGCTTTGCGCTCGATTTTTCAGTTTATATACATAATTACTAAATTTTTTCCCAACACTTTTTTTGTACTCCGTTTAGAGTTTTGCTTAGAAATAGATTTTTATTTTTAATATTTTTCATTAATAAACATCAGATATAACTCCTATGAAAAAATGTTCAAGGCCAAAGTTGTAGATCTTTTTGAAATAAACAATCTTTTTTTTCGTATCTCGTATATTTTGGCGGGAAAAAAGATTGAATATTTTATTTTGATGAATAAATGAAAAGATATAACTCTTATGAAAAATAAGTCAGAAGATAATTTGCAGATCATTTTAAAATGAACAATTATTTATAATAAAATTATTTATTTTGGCGGAAAATGGAATTTTTTATTTTTACAAAAACGTTTTTTATGGATAAAACCAGAACCATTGGTCAAAAATGGGTACTCAACGAACTGATCCTTTCTTTTTCGGCCCTCAAAATAACTTTTTCAGGTAATTAAGTCTGCATTATAACGTTTTTCGCATCTCGCATAAATTGCCTAGAAAATGAAATTTAAATATTGATATTTTTCCATTTTTAAAATACTGTAACTTTTCAAATTTTTATTTGATTTAAAACATTTCATAAGTACAATTTGTAAAACTTTTTAAGCAGTATCAAATTAATATTAAGATTTTAGATTTTTTTTAAAAAGTAGTTTTCTAAATTATCAAAAATGTTTTAATTTTCGTAATTTCGGTTGAATATGGCTGGTTAACGATCTCGTCCTTTTTTTTTGAGCTTCAATAACGAGTACCAAAGCGCATGACAATCTAATCGTTTTCTTTTAAAGTTATCAGGCAGACTTGAAACTCATTATCCGTTAAGGAAATATTTCACAGAAGTAACTTTAAATTATTTTGTTCCAAAAGTATTTTTTGCATTCTTATCACATATGAGATGGTATTATATTTGTGTGAAAGTTGACCCCTACTTTGTTAAATGAATGTCCACCATTCATGATCTCCTAAATCCGAAAAAGGGTTTTTTAAATCCTGTTTATCTGACCAAAATTTCAAAAGTTGAAGCACTTTTCATATTTTTGAAAACTACTTTTTAGAACAGTTAAATATTTTAATACTAGTCTGATAGTTTTCAGAAAGCTCTATAAATATTATGAAATTGACTTGATTTTTATTATTAAATTACAAGAAATAAACTTGAAATTACATGATGATTACTGTTAGAGATATTTGCATTCTCCCAGCGAATTGAAAATAACTTTATATGTATTAGAGCTTAGGTCAAGAGTTTTATTAGTCCTTTTAATAATTTGATATTATTTTTAAAACGCGGATTAAATTATTAATTTTGTATTGTAAAATCTTCATTATTGAAATACAGATTGAATATATAATTTGAAATACTGACCAGTATTAAAATTGTATAATAAAACATGGTAATATTTTGCGACGAGGAATTTCTCGTATCAGAGGAATTACATTATATCTCTATAATTAAAACTCAAGTGGTTCGTTTTTTCATAACTTAAAGTTCATATTTAAAAAAAAAATATACAATTTTCCATATAAATAATTGCTTTGCTTTTAACTGTATTTTGTTATAATATTATGTTTTTGAAGTAAATGCTTCAGGTAAAGTATTTTGCATTGCAGAAGGTTTCTACTGGTTTCAATGAATTTCTATTAATTACACTGCTATGCAAAATTCGCCGGGCACTTGTTTTTAACCATTTTCATAAAAGCTTTTAATTTATAAAATACCTAACACTGATTTTTTTCCTTAGAATAACATGGAAGGTAACAAAATTCTGCATTTAATGATCCCAAAACGAAGTATTTTAATCAATTATTAACGAAGATTTCAAATTAATTAGTTGAGTTTGAAATTTAGGTCACTGCCTACATTATCGGAGGATCACTAGTCGCGTGTCAGATAGGACACGTTGTCGACAGGTGTCCTCGTAGACAATTTCAAACTCTTATATCGCAAATAATGCAAATAAATTTAATATTTTAAAGAATTTGAAAATCTTTCTGTGGAAAAAATGACGCTTTCGACTGCGCTGGGATTCGAGCCCAGGTCTTTCGATTGCCGGTCGACTGCTCTGACCACTGAGCTCAGTGGTGGTCAGAGCAGTCGACCGGCAATCGAAAGACCTGGGCTCCAATCCCAGCGCAGTCGAAAGCGTCATTTTTTCCACAGAAAGATTTTCAAATTCTTTAAAATATTAACGAAGATATTGCGAAAAAAGTCAAGATTTCAAAGTTTTCTTGAATTTTGAACAATTCTTGAAACAATGAAAATTTTTGAACTCTTCTCAGTTCTTTATAAAAGTAAATTTACATAGACTATTAGCAACGTATCAAAAATATTTTGATAGATTTTTTTTTGATATTATTAAAGTTCAAATTTAGAAAAACAAAGTTGTGAGAATACAAAGGATTCTTATACTTGAAAAATGGATTTTAAAAATGATAAAAAATTATAATTTCTTTCATAAATAATTTCACAAATTTGAAGTTTTACAAATTTTTCGTTCTGAGCTCAGATTTTGGCTGCATTCGAGAAAAATGATTACAATTTACTTGTTACATTAGTGACATTCTACGTAAGACTCATTTTGAAATGAGTCAAGAAAAGTTACAAAATATTCAATATTTCAAGAGTTATTCAAAATTTAAAAAAGCTTTGAATTTTGGCTTTTTTGGCAATATATTCGTTAATAATACACTAAAACAGTTCGTTTTGGGGTCATTAAATGCAGAATTTTGTTACCTTCCACGTTATTGGTAACGTTCCGCAGTGATGGTTTCGTTAGGCTGGAGTAGTTCATAGTAGACCACTCCGAGCTGATCCCAACAAATGCACAGCATTAGCTTCTTGCCATGAATATTCGATTTGGCCGTTGAAGTTGATGCATGGCCGGGTTTACCCCGCGATTTCCTGCGCTTTGGATTGTCGTAGTGGATCTACTTTTCGTACCCCATCACTTTTCGATGCAAAAAACCCTTCCGACTTTTTTTTTGGAGCAGTTGTTCGCACGTGAAAAAACGGCGTTCGACGTTTCTTGACTTGAGTTCATTCGGAACCCAATATCCTTGTTTTTGCACCATACCCATGGCCTTGAGACGGTTTGAAATAGCTTGTTGAGTTAATCCCAAGGTTTTAGCGAGCTCCTCTTGAGTTTGGCATGGATCTTGGTCCAATAATGCCTCCAACTCAGCGTCTTCAAACTTTACTGGCCTGCCTTCGCGTTCTTTGTCACTGGTCTCAAAATCGCCACTCTTGAAACGCCGGGACCAATACTCACATGTTTTTATTGATGGAGCAATTCCGCATATGCTTCACACAGCAATCGATGTCCTTCAGCTGCACTTTTCTTCAAGTTAAAGCATAAAAGCAGCGCTTCCCGCAAATGTTGTTTTGTTGGCACAAAAGTTGACATGGTTAAAGCACGAAGAAGGCGTGTTGTTTACACTTTGGCAAAATGACACATACTGATTATTAGAGGAAAATGGTGACGCTTTAACATAAATATCGTTACAAGATGGATCGATGCGATTTAATACTAGTTACGCCATCTTTTGTCAATCCCTTAAAACTTATATGTACACCTAATATATTGTAACCTTACACAATTTACCCCTGCGGAACGGCAGCCGGCAACGCCAGCCAGTCGGCCGACGAGCGGTTTAGCCAACATCCAGGCGCCGTCGAGGAGCGCAAACGCAGTTTAAAGATTTTCTGCCTTTAGGTGAGTCCTGACTTATTCTCTAAGGCGTTCTCGGGGCAGGCTAAGGGTTTTCTGCTCTTTGCTTAGTGCGTCTTTTTCAGTATATGTCATTCATTTGAAGCGTAAACAACAATAATTTTTTTTTCATTTAAATATGTCGAACTTTTGCCTGAAAAAGTGTTTTTGCGGGGAGTTCTTCTTCATTACTTTAATATGAAGAAAACTGCTGCCGAAAGTCATCGTATTTTGGTGGAAGTTTATGGTGAACATGCTCTAGCTGAGCGAACGTGCCAAAAGTGGTTTGCACGATTTAAAAGTGGTGATTTTGGCTTGGAAGACGAAGAACGTTCTGGGCAGCCAAAAAAGTTTGAAGATGAAGAACTGGAAGCATTACTCGATGAAGATTGTTGCCAAACACAAGAAGAGCTCGCAGAATCTTTGGGAGTCACTCAAGCAGCCATTTCAAAACGTTTAAAAGCAGCCGGATACATTCAAAAGCAAGGAAATTGGGTTCCACATGAACTCAAGCCGAGAGACGTTGAAAGGCGGTTTTGCATGTCCGAAATGCTGCTGGAACGCCACAAAAAGAAGTCATTTTTGCATCGGATTGTTACTGGTGATGAAAAATGGATCCATTACGACAACCCCAAGCGCAAAAAATCATATGTGAAACTCGGCCAACCAGCCAAATTAACGGCAAAACCGAATATCCATGGCACGAAGGTAATGCTCTGTATTTGGTGGGATCAGAAGGGTGTGCTGTATTATGAGTGGCTAAAACCGGGTGAAACCATCAATGGAGAACGCTACCGAACACAATTAATCCGTTTGAAGAGAGCAATAGCCGAAAAATGCCCGGAATATGCGACCAGGCACGAGGCAATAATTTTCCATCATGACAACGCTCGGCCTCATGTTGCTATTCCGGTTAAGAACTATTTGGAAAACAGTGGATGGGAAGTTTTACCCCACCCGCCTTATAGCTCATACCTTGCCCTTTGTGACTACCATTTGTTCCGGTCGATGCAGAACGCCCTCACTGGAATACGGTTCACATCAGAACAGGGTATCAGAAATTGGCTTGATTCACTCTTGGCCGCCAAGCCGGCGCTGTTCTTTTGGCATGGAATCCACAAATTGCCAGAACGATGGGAAAAAGTCATAGCTTCAGGTGGGGAATACTTTGAATAATACTATTGTACATGTTTTTCTTAAATAAACTTTCAAATTTAAAAAAAAAAAACCGCACGAATTAAGTTTTAGATCCAATATATATATATATATATATGTACTACCGTCGGAAATTGTGCGCACGGTGCTTCTAAGCGCTATTAAAAATCACTGCTGATTTTGAATCATGATATCTCGGTGAAAAAAAGAGATAGGCCATTTTTAAAAAAACAGTTGGAAAGCTTATGAAATTCCACGTATAGTGATGCTCAACAAATTCAAGATTTTCTCAAATTCTCTACCCCAACTTCAACTTTTAGCATGACCTGGGGAAAATTTCTCCACAATCTGAAAATTATACGACATAGTCTAAAATCTTATCTTTAATTTAAGCCAATAAGACTTCAAAAATATTCATGGGTACCCGAGATACGCTTCAAAATGTTCAATCGTATCTGAGTTGAATTTTAATCGACGATCACGGTTCTCGGCCGGTTTGTTGCTCGCCTCCTTCGTTGAGGCAGGACCGAAATGGCCACGCACAAAGGTGGCGCTTAAGTGGAGCCTTCTTATATGTTCTTTGATCCAAGAACGTGTTTTCTTCATTTCCTTTCCTTTCATTCTTAGTTGATATTTACAATGACTATTAAAATTTGTATTAATGTTCTAGTTCATTAGAATTTTAAGAAGTAAAAAATGTTTACATATTATTGTTCTATTCGTTAATATGGGGATAATATTGGATTTAAATAATTTTTAATAATCACAAATAACAATAAATATTTGTTAAAATTTAGAATAATTAGAAATAAAAATTACTGTTTGTTTTAAAAAATGGCCTATTTCTTTTTTCACCGAGATATCGTGATTCAAAATCAGCAGTGATTTTTAATAGCGCTTACAGGCACCGTGCGCACAATTTCCGACGGTAGTGTATATATATATGAATATAATAGTAATAAATTAATAATTAATTACCATTGCTACTTTCAATCACTATCATCAATAATACACACGTACTTTAAATTCAAGTCAGGTTATAAGTGACCTTTTGTCAAATCTGTCACTTTTTAACATTTCAAACATTGCGTCAGGAAAGTTTACTGCAAAAGTACGATAAGTAACTAGATATCCGGTGAATAAGTGTCCGGAGTTATAGCCTGAGCACAATGAAGACCTAAATTGAAATATCATCTATCCTTTTTTTGTCAAACCATGATATAAAAGAGACACATTTGACCTAAACGTTCGAGTTTTCATTGTGCCTTGAAAAGACTTGAACGTGTCTCTTTCTATCAAAGCTTGACGAAAAAGGACAGTCGATCATTCGAATTTAGGTCTTCATGTCTGTGAAGTTAGCACTCTGACCATAAAAAATCCAAACTTTTTTTGGTGGAATCGTTTGGTGGTCATTAGATGGTCTTTAGGTTTCTTGGTAGTTGTTAGGTAGTAGTTTTTGATATTTCGTGCTCAAAATAATAATAATATAATAATATATTTGAAACTAAATATCTGGAACATAACCTATAATATTTAGTTCTCCCTTATAGTTCTCGATTTTCACTTTCTTCTGCATAAATAAAATGCACATACAAAGTTTAAGAGATAATATCATGTTACAGTATTAATCCATTTTCATTGTTTAACACTTTTAACAAGCCAAAATAACAAAATTCTCATAAATTCTAAAAGAATTTATCCGCCGGTTATATTCTTGGTAATATTCTCATTTTCTTTACCGTTCTCAAAGTAATATAACCGACTCGGAACTCTATAGTGAGGCGCCGATAGAAACCCCATATTTTTCCGTTTTTACCCAAAATGTGTTGTATCTAAAATCAAGTAGATTCTCAGGATTCTTTTAGGAAAAAAGCAGCTTGTATTCAAGTCTTGATTATTTTTCATTCCGTAACCTGCGTCAAAAGTGAGTTGCGTATCGCGTAGAAAACTTTGACGTAAGGTCGATTTCTCACGTGCAACGACTGTGTGTCATACGTTACACTTACTGTGTACCCATCTCTGGTATCCTCTACCACTTCCATATTCTATAAAACAATTGCCATAATGCCATAATGCTACATGAGTTTGGTTTCTTTACTATTAATTTTTTCTTTGTGCGCCAGAGGTTAGGAAAATTAGAAAAAAATGAAATTAAAGAAAGGTTATGTTTACTGTTCACGTATTCATAAAACGGAACATACGTAGGTTTAGTATAATTCATAACAGTGATTTATTTAGTGTTCACTAGAAAGTTTTGAGTGCCTAAGATGTCAACAATAAATGAGGTGAGTTTATTATAAAATTTATTCGTATCCTATTGAAAAATCATAAGGGAAAGTAGGAATTTAAAATTTATTTAAAAATTTTTAAATTTGAATTGGTATTATTACAAAGCCTCTTTTTCACAGGAAGATTTTTAATTTTTTAAATTTTAAATTATTGATTGTATTTTGTTAATAGCCAACGAAGTTCTAAAAAATGGATTTGACTCATCTAAGACAACGACTCATTTGAATTATTTTTTTATCAGCTTACAGGTATAATTTCTCAAAATAATGGACATAGTGAGAGCGATGATGAAGATTTACAGACAGATTTACAAGAAGATTTCTCGGAGGAATTGAGTCAGTTTCCTCATGTGGTGGAGTTTCTGCGTAAATCTCGCGATCACATGAGACGACAGAGTAAAAAAATTAGAAAATTGCGAAATAAGGTATTAGCGTTGGTGAGTATTTCTTAAAATATTTTTTTATAATTTATTTTTTCTGATAGATGAGGCTTATCAAGTTTTTTTTTCATGCATTAGAAACACCGAAAAAATAACGAATCAAATAAAACTTTTGTTGACTCTGAAACTCAAACAAATCTGGATGAAAATCAATCGCTTTTACAAAATTGGAATACGGATAGAGAAGAGCGAACTAGAAGTATCGTTGATCAAGTGAAAGAAGCGGCAGAGTCTGCTCTTCAACAAACCGGATTCGTGTATGAGGAAACATCAGGATTATATTACGATTATAACACAGGATATTACTACGATGCCGTAGGTATTTTTTTACTTTTTGGTAAACCCTTGACGACCCTATAAATAATTAAAATATTAAAATCAGTAGATTGCAATCTTTGTTGTGTGTTCTGAATGTAGTCGTTATTCAAACATACGTATTGATTTTTGAACCCCGTTATTTTGAATGTGACTGTTAGTGTGATAATGTTTTTTTATACTGGTTTCAGAAGTTGGGTTTGTATTACGATGGAAATTCAGGAACGTACTATTACTACGATGAAGAGAGCAAATCTTACAAATTCCATAGCCAATCACATGGCGTCCAGCAAGAAGTCAAAGAGAGGAGAAAACGAAAATCTAAAAAAGCAATTAAGGTATATTGGGATATTATTTATTGATATATCGAAGGATAAATTACGTCAATTACTCTTATTTTAAATTCAAGTAACATTTTTATATTTTTGTTGCTGATAACAATTATACATTTTAAATAAATAAATATTATATTATATGTTCAATGACGCCCGAACTCAGTTTTTTAATTAGATACATACCTACATATTCCTTTGTTCTAGGATGAAAATATTAAGCTTAAGATAGTACGTTTAGATGATGGCTGTAACAACCCGGAGGAGGGAGAATGTTCTGACAGCAATAATAGTCACAGTACTCAAGATCTTAGTTCCGATTCGTCCTCTAGTTTTGGAAGCGATAACGAAGATGAAAAAGGTATATCCATTGTGTATTATATATTTTGGCTTTAAAGTATTATATTGTTTATTCATTCATCGAACATGATCAATTTTTTTGTTTTGGAGTAAAGTAGTAATCAAATAATTTTCTTCACTGATACCTTCTGTAATTTCTTACTTATACAATAAAATGTATTTGTTTCAGATTTAGCGAAAACTTATCCACCTTGTATGCGAATTGTTGTGAAGGAGACAAACTTAACAAAGCTCAAATTGGGTACTCTTTTCTTCGTCCCTTACACCGGAGGTTCCATAGGACGGGAAGGAAATCACAGTGTTATAATTCCAGATATAAATATCAGTAAGGTGTGTTTTTCAGACTTGAATTGATTCAGTGGATTTTAACGTATTTGTTTTAAGTTCTACTTGAATTAAAATTTTTTCATTTTCAGCATCACGCTAGATTTCAGTATAATGAAGAAAAGAAACAGTACGAAATAATAGATTTAGGTTCCAGAAATGGAACAATTCTTAATAATAAAAGGCTCTCTGTGGCTAAACATGAGTCCGATCCAAATGAAGTGATGCACGGATCTGTTGTGCAAGTTGGCAGTACAAAATTGTTATGTCATATACATAGCGGACATGAAACATGTGGAAACTGTGAACCTGGACTTCTGCAACATAGTTCAATCGTCGAAGAGACATTTATTTCTAAGAAAAAGCAGCACAAATCGGAATTGCGACGTTTAAAAACAAAATTTGGCGTAGAAAGCAATAATATTGATGTTGCGAGTCAAGTTGCGGAGGGTTATCAGGATAGGGCTCAGGCAAGGAGAGTGTTCATTGGTTCTTCTGATCACCATTCAAAAACGCAACAGAGTTCTTTAGATACGTAAGTAGTATATATTTGACAATTATAATATGTGTATAAGTAATTTATAAGTTTTATATTCTTACAGGTCAATAGCAAAGGACAACAAGGGTTTCAAATTATTATCAAGAATGGGCTGGTCAGAAGGACAATCTCTTGGAAAGGATGGTGAGGGCAGAACAGAACCTGTAAGTTAACTTTTTTATTTCATTACTAACTGTTATTTATAGCACTTTCTCAATATTTTTTCAATCGAAAAAATCCTTTTACTAGAATTATATATTTTTCTGTGAGTAGGTAAGTTTTCATTACAAACAAAAAAATTATCAAGACTAGTAATGAAAGTTTCAAATTTAATTGGAACAAAGTCATTATGTCTGAAGCATTTGCTTCCAATCGGAAAAAGAACAGTTTCCAGGTTTTTTTTGGATTTATTAAAAATTTTTAAGATTTTTCTGACAAAGAATTTTATTTAATTTAAGGTTTATAAAATTTCCAAAGTATAATTTTAAAAAATCTATACAAATAGAAAATTCTCGAGATATAGTTATTTGAAGGGTGGGGTAAATAAGTGCGCTGAATTTGCGTCTGATTTTAAACCATCTATGTTGAAGTAAATGTAATCTCCATAAGCCGGGTCTGTTAGCTCTAATAAGGAAATTTTCAGAGCCGGGTTGACTTGGATCAGGCGTTCTAAGCTCAGTTTTGTTAGGAGAATAAATAGGAAATCCTCATGCGGAAATTCAAATAAAGGATGAGTAAACGATCTGCGAATTTGATATTTAAATTTATTTACTTTATTAAAGGTATTCAAGAGAACATAAGTGCCTTTGCTTGAATATATACATTTTTTATTAAGAGTAGCGATAAAAATTTACAAAAGGCTAGAGATAGAAAATTGTCTAAAGAAGGAAATGCTATTTTGAAAAATATTCTGGTCAGATACCAAAATTTTTTCTTGAATGACCATTCACAGATTTTCACGAACAAAACATTGAATTAACTGCTTTCCATTTTCTATGACAATTGGTTTATGACCAAACACATTGCTTTTTCAAATAAGTTACCGATTAGCGGGTTGTGTTTTTTGGTTTTGATGGCGGTTCATCATTAATATGAAAGGCACACAACTATATTAAAAAGTCACATTTTGGTTCGTTTATGATGACCTTAGTTGAGTTTGCAGAAAAACGAAATATCATCATTTATGGATTTAAAATCCTAAAAGCGAGTTTTAAATTTAGAAACGAGTTGATTTAATGTTTTCTCAAAATCAAAAAGTCCATTCCTGGATATATTTTTTATTTCTCTGGAGAAGTGAGTTAAATTGCTTTCAATTTGATCCAGAAAAAATTTAGACACGTCAGTTATCTATCGACTTCCATGAAAGAGTAATCTAGAGTTCCTGATAGGTTTTAGAAATAGTTCTGGCCTTTTAATGCATAAAAAATGCGATTTTTGAAATGCGGAACTAACTTCACGCATCTCCACACTATCAGAAAAACATTTTTTTCCGGAGTTCTGGAAAGATTTAGCATAGTTCTAGAAGTATTGACACTTTTTATAAATAGTTCCAGTAAATTACGGAAAATAAGGCTACTCAAAACTTCCACATTTTTTTAAAATCTCATTTCTCAGAGTTCCAAGAGCTCTGGATTCTTCTCAAATACTTCTACAAATAAGTCCCAATACACTTTGTTCTAAAATGTATATTCAAAAAACTATGGTACTTCAAAGTTTTCAAATAATTTTTAAAAGTCTGATTTCTGAGAGTTCCAAGAGTTATGTTAAGAGTTCTGGATTCTTCTCAAATACTTCGACAAATAAGTCCAAATACACTTTGTTCTAAAATCAAAATTCAAAAAACTATGGTACTTCAAGGATTCCACAATATTTTAAAATCTCATTTCTCAGAGTGCCAAGAGCTTTGGATTCTTCTGAATTATTCTACAAATAATTCCCAATACACTTTGTTCTAAAATGAAAATTCAAAAAACTATGGTACTTCAAAGTTTCCAAATAATTTTTAAAAATTTCATTTCTGATAGTTCCAAGAGCTCTGATTTCTTCTCAAATAGTTATACAAATAAGTCCAAATACACTTTGTTCTAAAATCAAAATTCAAAAATCTATGGTACTTCAAAGTTTTCAAATAATTTTTAAGTCTCATTTCTGAGAGTTCCAAGAGTTCTGGATTCTTCTCAAATACTTCTACAAATAAGTCCCAATACACTTTGTTCTAAAATGAAAATTCAAAAAACTATGGTACTCCAAAGTTTCCACAATTTTTAAAAATCTCATTTCTCAGAGTTCCAAGAGCTCTGGATTCTTCTCAAATACTTCTACAAATAAGTCCTAATACACTTTGTTCTAAAATGAAAATTCAAAAAACTATGGTACTCCAAAGTTTCCACAATTTTTAAAAATCTCATTTTTCAGAGTTCCAAGAGCTCTGGATTCTTCTCAAATAGTTCTACAAATAAGTCCAAATACAATTTGTTCTAAAATCAAAATTCAAAAAACTATGGTACTTCAAAGTTTTCAAATAATTTTTAAAAGGCTCATTTCTGAGAGTTCCAAGAGTTCTGTTTAGAGTTCCAGATTCTTCTCAAATAGTTCCAAAAATAAGTCCGAATACACTTTATTCTAAAATCAATTTTCAAAAAACTATGATACTTCAAAGTTTCCACATTTTTAAAAAATCTCATTTCTCAGAGTTCCAAGGGTTCTGTTAAGAGTTCTGGATTCAACTCAAATAATTCTATAAATAAGTCCGAATACGAATTTTGATTTTAGAACAAAATTTATTTTGACTTATTGGTAGAAATATTTGACAAGTACCATAGTTTTTTGAATTTTGATTTTAGAATAAAGTGTATTGGGACTTATTTGTAGAACTATTTGAGAAGAATCCAGAACTCTAAACAGAGCTCTTGGAACTCTCAGAAATGAGATTTTTAAAAATTATTTGAAAACTTTGAAGTACCATAGTTTTTTGAATTTTGATTTTAGAACAAAGTGTATTTGGACTTATTTGTATAACTATTTGAGAAGAAATCAGAGCTCTTGGAACTCTGAGAAATGAGATTTTAAACAATTATTTTTTTTGAATATTTTTGGTGTACTTTCATTGTCAAAACCAAAAGTATTATATCTACGTCCGTTTATATATTCTCTACCATTTCCCAAATTTTAGAAACAAAATTTCATGTATTTTGCACACAAACATGTTAAAACTGGAAGCAAATTGTTCACATTAACTTGTTACTTTTCTCAAGTATCACATGCCCTTAATAAGGTTAATTTACTTAATTACTTAAGGAATAATAACAGCTTTTAAAGGTGAATTATCAGTTTTTACTTTTGTATGAGGGGAAATCATATTTCTCCTCTAAGGGTTGAAAATTTCTAAACATGCACTTGAGCTTAAGTAACAAATTTTTTATGTATATAGAATTACACGAAAGTTTTTGAATTTAAAAAAATCTTTTTATTGATAAGTTATGGCATTGGTCGCGGGACCCAGTTTTTCCTTTGAATTCAATTTTTTCAATTTTCGTGGGCGTAAAAAATATTAATCATTTAAAAAAAAATTTCCATTTTTTCAGCCCACCCTAATAAATAATGATGATCATTTCTGACTAAGTTCGTGTCGGAACTCTATGACCTTCAAATAAATAGGCAAATAAAATGCGCTGACGTCAAAGGTCCGCATTCTGGAATTTCTGAACTGGTCTTGTATACGGAAAAAAATACTAAATTAATATCTAGACATTAAGGGGGTCAGTGCTCAAAAAGTTTTCAAAAACTGGCACTGACTCATTTAAGTCGTAATATCTAGATATGTAAATGTGTTACGCCTGAATTTTTAGGATTTTATATCCAATGACATCCCATACTTGGAAGTCGAAATAATAATTAATATCTATTTTTTCTACTGTGTCATCAAATCAAAATTAAATAATCTGCCGCAAGTTTGAGTGCGCCTAGGGCGCGTAAAGCTTCCGGTTTTATGCTAAGTCAAACATAAATTCTCGTTTTCTAGACAAATGATGTGACACGAAAAAAAATACAAAGCGTACCAATTTTTTTATTTTAGAAAGCTCTATAAAAATCCTTCTTCGGATCTTTTCGTTTCCAAATAAAATTGAAATGTAATTTTCAAAATTTTTAAAATTGATGATAAGAAAACTATTTTTTTATTGTAATTTTTGTTAAAGCAAGTTTGTAGAATTTTCTAGGCGAATAACTATCTCTGTTGGTATTTTTTGAACTTTGTATATTTTAGTCGAAAAATAGAATTTTTGTTTTTAAGGCCCTGGATCCTACCTGGTTACATGACTAGAGTCCTACTTTACCAGCATTTCAGTTAGTGTAACCCTATTTCTATAAAAAATAATATAGTTAACTAAAAATTTGTGGAATAAAATAAAATGCAGTAACATAGGCCTGTCTGGTTATAATTGTATTGTATGTGTTTAAGTGTTATAGTTATTTCTAAAAATGTGAAATTAGCGCGACCTCTTTTTTTGTATTTTTTAGATTTTAATAAATATTCTGGCGAAGGTATTGGATTGAAATTCATTCCGAGTCAATCAGAACAGTTCCGATTCATTCCGATATCTGTATCCGAGTCAATGCGAATCATTCCGAACCAATCCGACTTAATCCGATTAATTCCGAAACATCAATCCGAATGAACTCGAACCAATCCGAATCCAAGTTTTGAATCCAGATCAATTCGAGCTCAGATTGATCCAAATCGAATTTCCCATCAGAATCAATCCGAATCATTCCGACCTTGGATTCGGTTTGGGTCAATCCAAGCTCGGATTGATTCGAATTGATCTGGATTGAAAACTTGGATTCGGATTGGTTCGAGTTCATTCGGATTGATGTTTCGGAATTAATCGGATTAAGTCGGATTGTTTTTTGACCGCGTTTATCATGAAACGAGATACAAAATGTTTTTCGGATTGGTTCGGAATGATTCGCATTGACTCGGATACAGATATCGGAATGAATCGGAATAGTTCCGATTGACTCGAGAAGAATTTCAATCCGATACTTTCGCCAGGGATCACTGATGAGGGCTCCGATCTGAGCCGAAACGTCTGATTAAAATCGACCTAATCATTTTTGGACCCTAAAACCAATTCTTTCCAACAACGTACCATTTTATTAAAATTGAGGGTCAATACAATCTATACTACTTTTAATTATAATTGTTTATAACTATCAACAAAAAATGTTTTTGATAAAAAAGTAATTTTATAATTATAAATATTCTTGACCAGACAGACCTGTCTTATTGCATTTTATTTACTTTCACACATTTTGAACTTTTTATCTAATATTTTACAGAAATAGGGTTACACGAATTCAAAATGCTGGCAAGGCAGAAATATAGTCACGTGATCCGGTTGGTCTATGGCCTTGATAGCATTTTCTACACTTAAAATCAAATTCCATTAAAATAATTTGGAAAAATCTTTGAGTATTCCCACGAACCAAAAATAGAAGATCTGAATTTCCCAAAAATTATTATAATGGCCTAATTTTCTGAATTCTTGTCTGATATACTTATGTCTGACTAACGGACAGGATTTAAAAAATCCTTTTTTGGAAATATTTTTCCTCGTGCACGTGAGCAAATTATACATTAATTCATTCATTTAAGGTAACTTTTTTAATTTATAAAAGATCTTTTTGAAAATATGGGAAACGTCTGTTAGCTTCTTTTTCGTAAAGATTTTGATCAAAATTGGAAGACTTATCGATAATTACAGTTGGGTGTAAATAATTTTGCAAAATTTTCTCTCAAACGAAGTTGACAGACGTTCTTTATCGTCTTCTGATGCATTTACCAAATTTTCAGAAAGGTATTTTGTAAAATAAAAAAATCATCTTATAGGAACTCTTACAGGAATTTGGTCACGTGGTCTGGTTGATCCATGATCTTATGGTGAAAAAATCTTAGCGATGATTCCACAGTATTACAAATGATTTGAAAGAGACGAGTTCACAGTATAATCTATAAATCCAAAGACGTCGCATTCTCAGACCGAATACTAAATTGATGCTAGAAAAAATCAAAACTGTAAAAAAAAAACTACTGGACAAAAGAGACATTTCAAATGTCGATAAATAGAAGATACATCTATCGTATAATAAAGTATCAGCAAACCACTCAACTATTCTGAATAGACGTGTGTGAGTAACAGGTTTTACTCTCAGAACGAGATCGACTCAACAGATCAACTTCTTCGTCACGAGACTATATCAGTAAATTAGGCAAAGAATATTATAATATTTTTGGTCGCATTTGACCTTGCTTCGATAGATTTTTTCATTTTTGTGTCCAATTAATTATTTGCATTATAAATTTTTATTCGCTGACTTAGATTTATTTTCCGAAGTTAAAACTAGAGTTTTTCCATATATTACCTTATTTTATAATAGGAATCGCTGTGGGATTGCAGAAAAGAATGTTTTGGAATAAATTTTATGTATATCTCCATCAGAGTAAACAATAATATTGCGACATAACCTCAAAATTCCCTTATTTTCATGATTTTCTCAGTTTATTATAATGTTATTTTATAAGAATCGCCGTGGAACTGCAAAAAAAGTATTTGCGTAATGTTGTTAATTTATCTTCATGAGATTATATTTTAAATTTGTGACGTAACCTCCAAATTTTCTCATTTTCATGATTTTTTCTACATATTATCATGATATTTTATAGAGATCGTTACGGCATCACAAAAAAATGTTTGCATCGTTTCTTGATGAATCTGACATATGAAGATACATCAATAACATTACGCAAATACTTTTTTTGCAGTTCTACAGCAATTCTCATAAAATAGCACGATAGTATGTTGATAAAATCATGAAAATGAGGGAATTTTGAGGTTATGTCGCAATAATATGGTCTAATCTGATGGAGATATACATCTCATATTGGCAACCGAACTTTCGCAACATTTTTGCCGATTCTGAGCCAGTGTTGGGCCGTATCTAACTTCGCACTTGGGATTGCCGTGATACTTACATTCCTCAATTTTGAATTGTAAAATTCCAACTATGTGTTTATGTCATGCCAGGGTTTGCAAGGCCTGGGCCTGGTTTAAGCCAAGAAAAAATATCTGCATGGACGAGATCACTATTTTCCAATTAAACTTGTAAAATATTATATTAGACCTGCTAGAATCATATTTTTACAACCTCACATTGCGAAAAAGATGTGTCTAACAATATTTTGGTTGTGTCAACCAAAAATTTTGTTGAATCAACAAAATGTTCTGATAAATTCTTCAAATATTTGTCGATTTGAAAAAATGTTTTTTCAAGACAACATAACAATTCTGTTGCACAAATATCCACAAAATATTTTTTTTCATTTGACAAAGCCGTTTTTTCACTCTGAGGATCCTCAGTTCATTTATATTTCAATTTTTAGCAGCAATCAAGATGCGCCAATTCCGAATTAAAAAAAAAATTGTATTAGATATTGGTTAAACGCGATAAAGTTCTTAGATACACCGGGGGAGGGAAAAAAAAGAAAATATATAAAACTGACTGTGATACTTGTAAATTTTACTACATCCGCACAATTGACATTTTCACAACTTCCGTCTTTTTTTGGGATACCACAAAACATAAAATTTAGTATTTAAATTAGTTTTTCAAGCAATTCCTGAACAGTAATGCAAGTAAATTTTCAATTTAAAGTCTCATTCAGATTTTCGTTGTGTGTGATTTTTCGGAACTAATCTATTCTGCGATTTCGACTGAAACGATCTCCTCGGTAGAGAGTAGAAGAGCATTTGTATGATAACGACTGGGACTGTGGAATGTGAAATTTAAAAAATATAACATGAATGAGATGAAAGTTGAGGTAGGCGGAGGAGTCGATGGAATGAGGAGGAGATTTGTTTACTCATCGAGTGTGTAGCCGACACCGTCTGCCGTCAGGTTGCCCAACCGGTAATGAATGCAAATGTATTGAAATCCAAATCATTATTTTGTCTAGACGCATCACATGCCCTATTGCATGACGCGTGTTGCGCCAATCGCGCACAGTCAGCTTTTTATTCCTCTCTATCTGCTCTTTTTTTTCTAATTTTGTCCATACCATCAGACAAATACTCCCTTTATTACAGGTTTTCTCTCTCGGTCGCTTTCAGTGATGTTTTTTGTTACAACTTTTCCCAGAATTTAAAAATAATTGTTTTGTCTCGTGAAAATTTTCTTCTCATGTGTAAAATTATAAGTGTCATGTGATTTTCTTATACATTTTAAAATTGAAACGTTTTTTAAATTTTATCAGCAATACCAATTTTGTAAGTGAATTCTGTAGATATTAAAGCAAAATATATTTTGTCTTGTTATTTTTTAATCCAGGGTCACATATTTTCAATAAAAAATGTTGAGAAAAAGGAAAAATTGAATTTTTGGGTGAATTTTTGAGTACTTTCGGTTTAGTTAAAAAAATTGTTGTGTAAAGAAATAAATAGGGTAAATAAACTAGTTTCATGAAGATCCAAAAAAATTTCCCATAGCTTTTGAGATAAAATCGGTGCTTTTGGAAAAAAATGGAGAAAAAATAATTTTTTGGGTAAATTCATAAATGTCCACATGCTTTGAAATAAAACTTGCTTATTATGGAAGTGTCAACAATAATAAGAATCAAAGTTTACGAACGTTAAAGTAAAAAATGTTGAATGTCAATTAAGAAATTCAATTCTCTTTAACTTATTTTATTTATTAGTTATATTTTTTAATAATTAAAAGTAGTGTACCTTGTATTGGCCCTCAATATTAATAGAATGGAATGTTGTTGGAAAAATTGGTTTTAGGGTCCATAAAATGATTAAGTCAAATTTAATCAAATGTTTCGGCTCTGATCGCGGAGCCCTCATCAGTGATATTTATTAAAATCTAGAAAATACGAAAAGGTTGCTGTCGCTAATTTCACATACTTTCTCGGAATTACTAGAGTACTTAAAATATGGCACAAAAAGGAGTACTTGATATATTAAAAGAAAAAGGAAAGTTTGAATATATTCTTTGCTGCGAAACTGAATATGAATAGGTTGGTATAGACCATTAAGGCTATCTTTTGAATACTTTTTCTGAAACTATTTTAAAACTATTCATAAACTATGTATAATAAATATTCACATTTTTACATGTCTTGTCCATACCGGTGTCTACAAATGAATTCGTAAAGCTGAATTGGTTGAGGCTATTAGGACTTTGTTTGAACTATTTTACCTAAACTATTTTAAAACTATGTTTATATATTGGTATATATTATATATTGGTATGTCCTATCCATACCCGTATCTGCAATAAATTCTTTGGTGTAAAGCTGAATGGAAATAGGTTGATCTCGAACATTAAGGTTATTTTTTAACTATTTTGAAAACTATTTTAAAACTATTCTTAAATGATTTATAAAAAATATTCACATTTTAAATGTCTTATCTATACCTGTGTTTATAAAAATAAATTCTTCGATTACAAGTTAAATGGAAGGAGCTTGTTGTAGAGCATTAATGTTATTTTGAACTCTTTTGACTGAAAAATAATTTTTAAACAATTACTAAAGGATTATTTCCTCAAATAGACTTATAAATTTATTTTTTTTTAAATTATAAATAATCATTTAGTAATTGTTTAAAAATTATTTATCAGTCAAAACAGTTCAAAATAACATCAATGCTCTATACATCAAGCTCTTTCCATTTAACTTGTAATCGAAGAATTTATTTATAGATACCGGTATAGATAGGACATTCAAAATGTGAATATTTTTTATAAATCGTTTAAGGATAGTTTTAAAATAGTTTTCAGACAAATAGTTCAAAAATAACCTTAATGTTCGAGATCAACCTATTCCCATTCAGTTTTACACCAAAGAATTTATTGCAGATACGGGTATGGATAGGACATACCAATATATATATATATATATATATATACAAATTTCAACATAGTTTTAAAATAGTTTAGGTAAAATAGTTCAAACAATGTCCTAATAGCCTCAACCAATTCAGCTTTGCGAATTTATTTGTAGACACCGGTATGGACGACATGCAAAAATGTGAATATTTATTATACACTCTAAAAACGGAATATTGACTGTCGAACAATTCCGTTCACTATGAATGGATTTTCTACTCAAAATTGGCATAAGAGGAAATCCTCTAACAGTTGAAGTATTTTCGTTTCAAGTGCTATCATTTTACTGCCAAAGTTTTTCCTTTGGTCTGGAAATAAAATCCTTTGTCGTACGTAGGGAGTATAATTTCGATGTTAAAAGAAAACAAATTCTATGATATAACCTATAAGAAATGTACACAAGCCAAACTTTGACAAATCCCAATATTCAATCGATCATTTTCAATAATATAATAACGACCCGTCTTAGATTTCAGCTTAAAGAAATTTTAAGATATAACTTTGCTTACATTACAAATTTTCCAATACGTGTAAAATTGAAAGTCCATGATCTATTAAATATATAATGTTGAAAAAGTGTTACAAAATTATTTTTAAACTTTGTTGCATTTTAAATTTCACAATAAATTCTATAGTAATCATTTTACTGATAATTTCGAATCAAAATATTTTTTTACAAATAAAAAACAACTGTTTATTTCATAAAATGAATAAATTGATATTTTAGGTTATAGTAGCCACATTTATGGTTAGGATAGTTAATAATATAGCTTAAACAGCAATATGTTTCTTTGTACCAGCTACACATATTTTTGCGTGTAATGTTAAATAAGTGTTTTCAAAATTCATTTAAGAAATGTTTTTATTCAATTTTATCAATGATATTAGAATGGATTTCCATATAAACTTTAAATGTCGACATTTTTTCCAATACAAAACTATTATTCGTTTTATAAAGTATATATTCCATGATCTTTATTTTTACAGTTTAAAAATTTCTTGAATGTATACATTTTTTCTTGTAATTAAATAGATATTTGTCCAAACTTTGTTTGAGGATCTGGAATACTATTTATTGTTAGAAAAAGAATTATGGATAGAATTGAATGTTTTCATTTACTTATGTCTTTTTTTCTAACCTTTAATATTATTTCATCATAATATTTCGGAAGGAATAGAATATAAAATACCCTGAAAGATGAAACAAAAACTTTATTCATAAAATCTCGGCTATTCAATAATTCTACAATTGTTTTCTTAGCGATTAGATATAATTGAACTTATTTCTACCTATACACCTATAATTAATTGTTACACTCTCTTTATAAGCAACATCTACTTTAATATTTGAAACTTTTAAAACTAAAACAAATAAACTCAATACACTGAGAAAAAAATGCTATTGAATCTATAGAATTTCTGCCAAAAGCATGTATATAATTGATTTTAAAAAATATTCTATAAGAAGCAATAAATATGCTATAAAAATTATATAGCATATTAATTTAAATCAATGATAAACATGCTTTTAGCAGAAATGCTATAGATTTGATAATTTTTTTTTCTCAGTGTAGAATCAGAATAAACGTTAAAGGTACGTTTTACATAATTATTGACCGTCAAAATATTTGGTATGTCCGGATCTTCGTTTATTTTTTTCGAATCAACGATATATTTCTCCAAAATTATTTTCGCCCCAATGCTAATCTTGATACCATGCTTTTGGAAATCCTCTTTGTCCATGATACGCAATACATCTTGAGTTATGTGATGGCCTGTAATGCATTCGATCGTTTAAATAATCTTTTGAAAATAATCTAAACACCGAAAGTCTGAGACAAAAAAACGAGGACACTTCCCCCTTTTCACACCCCGTTATCACGATTTCAGTTTCTACAATGCTTTTATTGACATTCTTGGGAATATCTTTGAATTGTCATCAGAAGCAATGAAAAATAAGGTTATGCGGATCAAAATTGTTTGTTTTGGTATACGTACCTTTCAAAATTTCTACGTCGCACTCTGGGATTCCTAATAATTTGTAGAAATCCATTATTTGATTTCGTTAATTGATTTTGATCATAAATAAATATATTATTCGTAGTTGGCACCGTACTGACAAAATATCTGTGAACAGATTAGCACCAGACGATGTACACTCACTAATGCGCAGGCGCACTTCGTCTCCTAGTCTAGAAATGCAATCCTTACATAATTAGAGGATTTCTTTTCAGAGTCAAAAAAAATCGTTCATTGCTAAAAATATTTTCTTTTTGCATCTCACAGATGAGTTTTGTAACAGGAAAAAGATTCTGTTGGTAGACAAAAGGAATATGCTTAATTTCAATGGATGCGTTCTGAAAAGAACGTAATTTCACTATGGATAGACTTTTTTTAGAGTGTACATAGTTTATGGATAGTTTTAAAATAGTTTCAGAAAAAGTATTCAAAAGATAACCTTAATGGTCTATACCAACCTATTCATATTCAGCTTCGCACCAAAGAATATATCCAAACTTTCCTTTTTCATTTAATATATCAAGTAGTCCTTTTTGTGCCATATTTTAAGTACTCTAGTAATTCCGAGAAAATATGTGAAATTAGCGACAGCAACCTTTTTGTATTTCCTAGATTTTGGTAAAAATCACTGATGAGGGCTCCGATCAGAGCCGAAACGTTTGATTAAATTTGACTTAATCATTTCATGGACCCTAAAGCCAATTTTTCCAACAACATACCATTCTATATTTTTTAATATTGTAACATCCGATATTGTGCTGTTAATGTTGGTGCCTTTATTTGGGAAATTCTTGATACGGTTTGAAAGCTCAATTCCCTCATTGCATTTCTCAACATTACTTAATTATTTTTTGATTTTAAATGAGAGAGGAAATTAAATGTACTTAAGGCTTTATCTACCTTAAGGAACACATTCTCATCATGACACTCGCGCTTCGCGCTCTATTTTCTGTATACATTTCTGTAACTTTCTAATAATTTACATGATTCAATAAATCTATTTTCTTCCAAATATCTAAAAAAGGAAAAAATTCATATACTGTTTTTAAGTAAATGATTTTTTATTTTAACGCTTATTTTGTATTTTACATATTTTGGTTACAAAATGGAATTTTCAATATTTAAAATCAAAACATAAAAAATATATCTTGTCAAAAAATGTCCTGCTGAGGATTTGTAGACCTCATTAAGCAAATAATTTTTCATCTCAAGAGTTTTTTTGTATGTCACATAATTTGTTTAAATAATGAAATTTTGTAAATTTTAATCGTATTTTTTAAAATTAAAATTAAAAATATACGTTTATTAGAAACTATATGTCAGACAAAATTTGTAGACCTTATTGACACAAACAATTTTACAAGCTTACGTTTTTTTTACTATTTCACACATTATTGTTAAAAAATTGAATTTTGGATTTTCAATAGTATTTTTTTAATTAAAAAGAAAAATATACATCTTATGAAAAAATTTTGCGATTCAAACTTGCAGATCTTTATGTAGAAAACGTAAAAATCAACTTTTTTCCATCAAAATTCACGCTAAATGATGAAAAACACGGATTATCTACTCAATAATTAATTTGATAACAGACGTTAATAGATTATAATACATAAACTTTTTTTTACATACTTATTCTACGCTCTCATTTTCTAAATGTTTATTAACGTTCAATAAATTCTTTGCATACGTTTTCCAACATTTAAAGAGTATTTTAGTAACGCGTCTCATAAGAAATAATCTATTGAACTTTGTTATTTATTTTGTAGCTTCGATTTTGGTTTTTCTGCGCCACGATTTTTCACAGGCGATTTTTGAGAAAAAATTTTCAATACTGAAACGTCTTTTTTTGAATTAAGCGTTTTAATCCCAGCTTTTTTCTTCACCGCATTTTTTTCCACGTTTGTTTTGGTTGATTTTTTAATTTTTTTTACATACCGTAAAGATTTCAAATCATTTCACCAGTTGTTGAGCTAGAATCGGCGAGTTGAGATTTAAAAAAAATCGAATTTGACACTTTTTTTTTCTCCCGCTTTCTGCCTGTGGACAATACTTTTACCGAATTTCGTGCGAAGACGCCCTTTTATGATCGGTTCACTCAATTGGAGAATTTTTACTGTAACGAAGTTAACAGACGTTCCTTATTATCTTCTGATACATTTACTAAATTCAAAGCAAGATATTTTATAAACAAGAAAAGTTATCTTACATGGTTGGATTAACATATAATTTTTGTCACGTGACCTGCTTGGCCCATGGCCTTAGCTACTATATTTATACAAATTAATTATATAACATGTTCATAGTCCACCGAGTCGTAATTGGACGCCCTCAATACCGCTCTGCAGACACTCGAAACACTTCTTTAGGACGTATTTTGCAAAAAATATTGTGTCTGCTACGGAGCTCGGCCATTTTGAGCCTCGGCCTGAATACATCGTAAACTGGGAGGAAATGCACTTTTTTTCATTCAAAAATGTCCAGTCTTCAATTTTGGTCCGATTAAAATTTTTTTTTTTTAACATCAAATTACATAACAATTTTTTACGCTTTAATAACTATTTAGGTAAACTGTATATTGTTTTAAATGAATGTTTGGGGACTCAGAATACAAATAATTTGTTTATTATTCCA
Organism: Diplolepis rosae; assembly: GCA_030998225.1. Classification (NCBI taxonomy): domain Eukaryota; kingdom Metazoa; phylum Arthropoda; class Insecta; order Hymenoptera; family Diplolepididae; genus Diplolepis; species Diplolepis rosae. The sequence continues at coordinate 6,864,442 of JAPYXD010000259.1, forward strand.
TTAAATTGTTATAAACAAATTTTGGTTGTTACATTTCACCAAATATTATCAAAGATATATTATTTTCAGGAATATCTGTACTCATTCTGGCGACCAAAGGAAATTTAAATTTGATCAAACCTTAAATTTAAATATTTTGTCACAAGAATTGTTTATAACAATGGTTATTGTTAACTTTTCAAATATTTTTGTGACTAGCAGTCATTCGTTCAATATTTTAAAACATTTTCAATGCAAAAAAAATTTTTTTCTACGCCAAAGGGCCAAATTTTTAAAATTGTTAATCTAATTTGTTTATATAAATGTTTATTGTCATATTTCACCAAATATTATTAAAGATTTATTATTCTAGGGATTACCTGAAGTCGTTCTGGCGATTGAAGAAAAATTATAATTTGAAAAAACCTCAAATTTACATTATTTGCCACAAGAATTGTTTATAGCAATGGTTATTGTTACCTTTTTCATTATTTTTGTAATTAAATGTAATTCCTACATTAATACGAAGTACTTCTAGCAAAAAGAATTTTTTTTTACCGGTAATAAGACTATTTTCCAATTTGCTTATAACATTTGTTTATAACAATTAAATGGAATAATAAACGAGTTATTTGTATCTCATGTGGTATTAATTTCATGAAACTATTCTGAAGAAGAAGAATATTAATATCTGTAATATATTAATTTTGTTGAATATGTGGTTCTTTATTCAAGAGTAAGAAGTGACATCAAGCTCTTAGGATATTAAACGTGCTGAGATTTTATTTGTTATAGAAAATAACTCTGTTTCATCAACAATTTCAATTGTCTTTCGTTTTTACAATCGTCGTTCTCGTAACTTTACAATGTCTGTTTACGGGATTTCATGCAATCCAATTTATTTCATTTCGTCTTTCGTTTTGTACTTGCGAGAGACGTTTTCTGCACTGTTTATTGCAGTATAGGTCAGGTACGCGTAAAGTGCATCAACCATTAGACGAGTGCATCTGAAAATAAACCCTCTTGGAAGACGTAAAACGGTGTAACTTCTACAAAAGTATAGCTTTACTCACTAAATGCAGTTTCTATACTTTTATGATCAGCTTGAAATTTTTCTTCTGCATGAGATTAAATTTATATTTAATTCTTATGCCTTTTTGTCCAGTAGAGTGATCTTAATAGACGATTTAAATTAGAGAGGAAAATTTCTTGAATTACAAAATTTAAAAAATATTCAATAGATAAATACCATAGCCTAAACGCTTTTTCCGCTCCAAGAGCTTTCTAAACGTGAATGTCCGTTGAGAAAAAAGAGGGATTTAGTTGATGAGCACAAATAATTTAAAAATATTTTTTCTAGAGATTCTCAAGGGAAGAAATATCTCAACAGTGGTTTCAGTAAAAGGAAATACATTTAAAGGCTAAAACACTTTGTTTTTATAGGTTTCTTGGTCTAGCAGTAGCCATTTCAGGATAATTTGAGCCCTTTTTACGATGTATAGCAATTTCCATATTGTCTATTCGTTTCTCGGAGTCTCGACCCATTAACGGCGTAATAAAACACTTTTAAGAGATATGCCCTCACAGGATTTAAAGTAACAAATTCTAGAATTTTTTCAACTTATACTTTTTGACAATTACCTTTATAAAATATAAAATACTATATAAAATTGTTAAAAATACGATTTAAAATAAATTTCAGTATAGTGTGACCTTAACTTCAATTGAAAAAAGAAAGCAATCATTTCAAGTAGTACACCCGCAAAAATTAGGCCTTAGGCAAAAACAGATAATTTTGCTTTCAAGAATTTTCTTTGCTTTAATTATATTTGAAAGGATCATTCAAAAGAGGGAAGATTATTTTCCAACAAAAAAATAATTTTATTAATAAATTTTATTTTTGCCCGAACTTTTATTCTTATCGCTTCGAGCCAAATTATAAAAAATAATGCGGTTTTAATATATGACACATAATTTTTTGAGGGAAATAATGCTTTATAAGTTGAGACTTTCCAATTTTTGAAAACGTATAAATTATTTTCAAGTTCAGCAATTCGTTTATAGAAATTTTGGTTTGGAAAATCGTTTTTTAATGGTATCGGCCATTAAAGAATTTATTTTAAAAAATTGAAAACGGTCAAGTTTGTAAAGCATCTTTTGCCTGAAAAAATGATCCGTCATTTATTAGAATAGCATCATTTTAAAAAATTTGACTCGAAGCGATAAGAAAAAAAGTTCGGGCAAAAATACAATTTATTAATAAAATTATTTTTCTGTGTTTCAAATTTTTTTCATGGAAAATAATTTAATAAAGTTAAAACGTGTCTTTTTTCATAGAAAATATTTCCTAGGTTTGTAAAACCTTTTTCAAAATTCCATCTTGTCTTAAAATAACGTAAAGTTAATTCTAAATCATTGGTTGATAAAGTCGATATAGTAGAGTTTGGAAAAACTATGAATCAGTGAAAAAAACATCTGATTCATTCAGTTGAATGCTACACTGCTAACTAAATACGTGGATTTTTATCATTCGAAAAATTTCGAACAATCAGGTTTTAAAAATCCAAATTCCTTTTTTTATTTGTTTTTATGTTTCTTTTTGAGATAAGTATAGGTATGTTTGTTTGCCCAAACTGAGCCGCTTTTTGAAATTTGAATTCAGATTTATTTTTGAGTTTGGGTTACTTTGATTTTAAGAATGATGCTTCATTTCTATTATATTAAATTATTGTTTATATTTTAAATACCCCCCTTTCCTGTGGCTTAAGCGAGGTTTAATACGTTACCGCAACTGGAACGTTGCAGTCGGATAGCTGACGTATATTTCAGCTAGTAGAACTAGTAGAAATTCCTGACTTTGTTGTAAACGAGCAAAGTTTCAAACCAATATGCTGTCTGCGTCTACGCGAACCATATTCAACCTGTCAGGGTGTGGTGCAACTGTGTCCAGTCCATCCCAAAGGATCAGACGGTTGAACCGGGACAAACTTTCAAAGTAGAACAAACTGTCTAGCCACCTCCCACTGGGTGAGGATTTCCAACATGTTTCAACCTATGAACGTTTGTCTGGCAGCCACATCTATCTATCGATGTATGTAGACGAGTATAGCTTCCCTTGAAGTCGAAACTTGCAGTATAACTCCTACCAGTTATATAATTATTGCTGCTAACAATACTGAAACCAGACTTTAGTATTATTCCATTGGAAAATTACTTGAAGGATCTAGGAATAAAAATATTATCTCTATTTATATATTTTTATTCATACTATTTATCAATCAGTTGATAAACAATTATTTTATTCGTCATTTGCATTCTTTGAATCGTGGATTTTTTTTCAATAAAGTAAGAAAATTTGAATGAAAAAATAAATTATTTTCAATTATATTATTTCTGTTTGGAAAAAAAGTTGTATTCAAAGAGTGGCTATAGTAGAATGAACAAGCCTGTTACTTAGTATGTTTTTCACCTTGGGTTTACGTCCTGAAATCTAATTGCTTTTTGGTTGAAGTTCCGAAAAGCACTTACCTTCGATTTTCTCCAAACTTCATATACCCACGTATTTCGATCCGCTAATAACGAGAATGTTAGTGAAAATTGGCGGAAATTCGACTTTTATGGTGAAAACCATGAAAAACTCATAAAAATCAAGGTTTTTTGCATTTGGATTAGTATATACTATATGCGAAATTTTGAGAAATGATTCAAATAAAAGATGTTGATCTTATCGAAATATATATTTTTTGTAATAATATTTTCTCTACCATCAATAGTTTTTGAGAAACACGCTGATACAGTTAATGAGGTGTCACAGGCGTAGAAGGATACGTAATAATTGTATCCATAACTCTTCTTCCCATCTTGTTTAAAAGGAAAGCGTTTACTGTGAGACAGGGCTACATATTAATTATACCACATCCCGTCTTGCTATTTTTTGGAAAATAGAAGAATATTTATGACAAAAATTACAATATTCCTCAAAATATGTACTGGAGCGACGCAAAACTAGATGGTTTTACTGTCAGCACGATAACTCGGGCCAGGTTCAAGCTAGAACAGTGAAGCAACAAAAATTAGTTTCTTTAGTTCAAAATCTAGCGGAATACGTAGCCGTTTTTAAAAATATACATTTTCAATGTTAGGTACGCAACTAAGTTGGCGCTGTTTGTCAATAGATGGCTCCAGCAGTAAGTACTGGTCGATTTTGACATATCCAAAACGTCATGAACCAAGCTTAGACATATGGTAAAAAAACGGTTTTGACACATTAGTGATTTTGTTTTGACGTTATATACTTTTGGTTGTGTGAAAATGTCTGATTTTGTGCCAGATAATCGTCATTTGCGGGAAGTGTTGGTTTTATTCTTTCATTCGAAGAAAACGGCAGCTGAAGCGCATCGAGAGCTCCAAAAAGTTTACGGAGATGCTGTTCTAAGTGAAACAACGTGCCGTGATTGGTTCCGTCGCTTCAAAGACTGTGATTTCGATGTTGACGACCGTCCGCGTGAAGGAAGGCAAAAAACCTTCGAAGACGCTGAATTGGAGGCATTGCTCGATGAGGATCCTTGCCAAAGGCAAGAAGAGCTTGCTTCAGCATCAGGAGATACCTGCCAAGCCATTTCCAAGCGATTGCATGCGTTGGGAATGATTCAAAAACAAGGAACTTGGGTTCCTTATGATTTGAAGCCAAGGGACGTTGAGCGTCGTTTTTTCCCTTGTGAAAAATTGCTTCAGCGGCAAAAAAGGAAGGGTTTTCTTCATCGCATCGTGACGGGTGATCAAAAATGGATTCATTACAGTAACCCAAAGAGAAGAAAGTCATGGGGACTGCCCGGTCATGCCTCTACGTCGTCGGCTCGGCCGAATATTCACGCTGTGAAGGTTATGCTGTGTATTTGTTGGGACCAGATCGGTGTTATTTATTATGAGCTGTTGAAATTGAACGAAACAATCACTGGAGAACGGCATCGAACGTAATTGATGTGTTTGAGCCGAGCACTGCGCGAAAAACGGCCACAATACTTGTACCGGTCGATGGCACATGGTCTGGCTGATCAGGTGTTCCGCTCATATGAAGACATCGAAAAATAGCTTGATTCGTAGATAGCCTCAAAAGATAAACACTTTTACCGTAACGGTATTCAAGCTCTACCAGAAAGATGGGCAAAAGTTGTAACTAACGATGGGCAATACTTTGAATGATTCATTTGTAACCATTTTTGCACAACAAAGTTGCCTTTTCATTAAAAAAACAGCGGGAACTTAGTTGTGCACCTAATAAAATGGCATCGATTTAAGGTAAAAGATACGTATTTAGTCCTAAATTTTGTGAAACAATCGATCTAATAATGCAGCATAATATACTTAGGGGCCGTTCACATAATACGTCACGCGATTTTTAGCTATTTTTACCCCCGTCCCCCATGTCACACATGGTCGCAAACCTCAGTCCCCCCCCCCCTCGATGTCACGTCACACCTCTTAATTTTATAAAACATTTTTCGTTAACGCGTACAAAATCCAGTAAAAAAAGAAGCTATTAATTATTATTGTAGATAATCTTTTCAGAACTTTTTTTCAAATTTCGTGGGTACACATTTAATGTGTGACTTAACGCAGAGGGCAGACCCCCCTCCCAACATGTCACACCACGTCACAATTTGCAGGACCCCCCCTCCCCCATAAACTGTGTGACGTATTATGTGAACGGCCCCTTAAGTAATTGTCTTTCCTTTCTCAAGTTAGTCGATATAGATTACACCATGTGCATCCCAAAAAACACTAGCCATAACTTTGCCAGCCGATTGTTGCGTTTTTGGACGCTTTGGTGCACTTTCACCATGTTTAATCCACTGTTTTGACCCTTCATGTGATTCCGGAGTATTGTGGTGGATCCATGTTTTATCCCTTGTCACAAATCGACGCAAAAAGGTAAGGGGTTAAAATAGGCCAAATTTTGCTCTGAAGCGGTCACACGAATGCGTTTTTGTCGATTATGAGCAATCGCGGCACCCATCTTGCATAGAGCTTTTTCATGCACAAATGTGTGTGCAAGATATTGACCAAACTCTCAGTTGAGATGGATACGATCTCAGCTATCTCACGCACTTTTACATTTGGGTCATTTAAAACAATATCATTGATTTTATTGATCATTTCTGGTGTAGTGATCACATTTGAAGACCTGGACTTGGTATGGTTTCTGTACTCATACGACCACAACGAAATTCGGTAACGAACCATTCCATATGATGGAACAGAGTCCGAATAATATTTATCGAGCTTAGCTTTAGTTTCTGATAAGGGTTTTCCGCGCAAAAAGTAGTGTTTAATTAACAGATGAATTTCACTTTTTTTCATCTTTGCGAAAAATTCGGAGGTTGGTTGCTCTCAGACACTGTAATTTGTAAACTAATCAATGAATTTGGCTCAAATTTTGACAGAAGAGCTTTAAAGTATGGAACTTGTCAGCAATAATAGCCGCTTGTTATTAGTGACGACCTCTCATAGAAATATCACGTCAATATCAAACACCCTAGTAAGTAGTAGATTCATAAAAGTTATCTTTTACTTCGAATGAAATAGCACGTGGACAAGAATCGTTAACAAGTACAAATAAAGTTTGCAGCATAGAAGGGCGCATGGACGAGAATCAAAAACAGGAAGCAAATTAAATTCACACAATGAGATTGCACATGAACGAAAATTACGAACTGCAGACGTTTACAAATCAAATATTATTTATTATATATTTAATTACATCAGTCAAATCACTTACAATGCTATCTTCAATTTCAACAACTTTTCTGTCCATGAAAAAATGCAACAGGGTTGTATTCCAAAGTATGCTGCCGGAAACAGTGAACCGTAACAGTGCGCAGTCTTGAGAATATACCAAGGGTATCGAAATTTCCGCCTCGTAGGATATCCCGTTAATTTATCATAACACATCACTCAATAAGTTCGCAGGATGACCAATACACCGCCTGCGGAACCGCCTTCCGGCTTTAAACTTCGCGAGCGGTTGGTTCCAGCTTAAAGTCGCGTACGACTCTTCCGTCATCCGTTTTCCCGGGACTCCCATCCGCGGCCACACGCCCGTTAGGCAAACCGACTAGCCGCGCCAACCAGGGGAGGAATAAAAAGATTCCTCCCTCGAACGACACGGACAGCCAAGTCCGCCCGAGACGCAAGACCACGGGTGCAGGCCCCGATGCGATTTTTCAAAACAATAGACAAATCTAAATTTTGTGTGTTGATAAAGCATTGCATTTTAATGGGGAAAAATATTGCTTAAGCAAAATAATGGCTTAACAAGTGTTACCCAGACTCTGCTCCATCGAGACAAATGGTAGAGAAGTGGTTTGCTGATTTTAAACGCGGCCATACAAACTTTGAATTGCTTCTCCATTCACCGTATTCTCCGGATCTGGGTCCCAGCGACTTCTACCTGTTTGCAAACCTAAAAAGATTGCTCCAAGGAAAGAGACTTGGCTCCAATGAAGAAGTGATTGCCGAAACTGAAGCGTATTTTGAGGCCAAAGATAAATCGTTCTACAAAAAAGGCATCGAAATGTTAGAGAAGCGTTGGAATGAATGCATCACTCTTAAAGGACTATGTTGATAAATGAAGTCGAAGTTTACCGAAAAGTTGTTGTTTTATTAGTCATCCTACGGTCTTATTAAGTGATGTGTTATTTGTGTTACTATTTTAGCTATGATCGCTATAAATTATCATTAAAAAACCGCTAAAGGAGCCACATCCGTCACATTTCAATAAAAAAAATTTTTTTTTAAGTGCGTACAAGTACTATAAGCTGCCACTTAGATTACAATTGCGGTTGATAGATTGAGGTCCATATACCTTGTATTGTGGTGAATGTGGCTCCCTCAGTCGTAGTTTACCGGGGTTTCGTATCGCTCATAGCAGGTCCCCAAATCTTGATCTATTCTTTTTGTATCAAAGTTAAGCTACGAACAGAATTAGAACAATACTTTCTAGCGTTTTCACGCGCAAGTGCCTGTATTGCACGCAGCCCTTCATATTAATTGTACCATGCCCTTTCTTCCCATCGTTTTTTTAAACCTGTTTCTTGTCTAATTTTTGTACAGGGGCTAGGCATGTAATTTTCATCTTTATCGTGAAATATCTCAAAATCGATCATTCGCACGAAGTAAATAGATGAAACTCAAAATGTGTATTTTGAAGAGATCTACAGATTTTATTTTAAATAATTTTCGAAATTCCTAATAGTTCTCAGAATAAACGTGAAAAATCATGACGTTTATGGGTTTTTAATGGTTTTTACTATAGTTTCAGGAATATCAGAACTAAACCCTTTGCGGTTTTATACTTGCCTTTTTTTCTAATTCCTCAAATTTTGAACTCAATGTCTTATTTTGCATGGACATGAGTTTACAGGCAGAAAAATACCGATAAGGTAGAAAATTGATCATATGGTCTGGTTGATCCATGGCTTTAAGGTCCCTCATAAATATTGAATACCTGTTCTCTACAATAGGATACCCAGGTACAAAAATAATTCCACAGGTCGGATACTTTTGGGGCAGACGTCATATCATAATTTCAAAGGCAATGTGCTAGTTTGTGTAGATAATCTGCAGAATACATTATATATTTCATCTCTTATTTTTTTTCTTGTGCACCTCGGAATATTTTGCTGACGCGAGATCCGGCGTATATAAGTTCGATAAATGAATTGCATCTAATCCCCTCACAACTATATGTGCACTAAGTCTTTTATTTTGGTGCCTGAAATAGACTCCAGTATAACTCGAAGTTTGTAATAGTTTTCTTTTTCATTCAAGGTTCGTGAAAAGAGGCTATGCTTGTTTGCACCTCAGTGATGCACTTAGCTGATACTGCCCAGGCGTTACTTTACTTTAGTGGGATTCAATCTATCATTCTATTTAGAGATTTCCTTCCACAACTGGTCCAACTTCTGAGAAATTATCCTAACATCTAGGTATAACCCTCTGCGAAGCTGCTTTTATGGGAAAGCTTTAATAGCTTATGTAAAAGACAAGTGCCCAGCTGTGTGAACCCTTAGCTTCTTTGCTTAACTGTTTGGAAACGTCTTACCAGAGTTTCATATTGTGTTTCAATGCAGATATCCTTCGTTATTTGGCTTGGTTTTTTAAAAAAAAGCCATAAATTTATTTTCTTTCCTGAACAGTTTGTCCTTTTTGATTTTCCATTTTCGAAATTTTCTGACAGCCTTTTTCATAGATATGGTACTTAATGTACTTTTTTGTTCGCTGTACACCGAAAGTTAACCTTGTCGGTGTCCTTTTGCTTGCGGAAAGTTGATTTTGGTGTATTTTCTTACAGTTTCTTTAACAGTTTTAAATTCTACATACGAGGAAAAAAATTAAATCGTAGTAGGTTCAATAGTTCAATAGATAAGAAACAAATTTGCAGAGTTCATATTTAAAATATACAAATAAAAAAGATATACGAGATTTTGGTAAGTTTCCTGGAATGTTCTGTTTGTGATAAAAAACCGTTTTTCAATATCTATAAAAATTACTACAAAATATACAATATATATGTAAGAAATTTGATTTGTTTCGTATTAAAAAAGCCATTTTTCACGTAACAAACCAGATAAGCTCACATTTAAAAAATCATATAGGAAAAGTATAATGTGGAAAAAACATAATGTGAATTAGTAGATGTATTTATCAATTGTTGACGCTTGACAAGGCTACTTAGTCATAAATTGATATGATTAATCCTACCGGATTTAAAAATTTGTTTAGACACAATAAACATTTTATTGTTTGAATTGATGATATTGCATTCAACTGATTTTTTGCACTTTTGATATTTTTAGTGAGCTAGAATACTCTTAGGAAACAAAATTGTACACTGAATTAAATGCACGATTTTCGTTTTCAGGTGCCATTGGTACAAAATCCCAATAAAACAGGTCTTGGATTTTCGAATGCTGATCTCATTCAATGTGAAGTGGATCCATGTACTGAAAAGAAACAAGCCCTCTGGCGAAAAACACAACAACGTTACAGCAAATTACCAGATTGAAAATTAGTTAAAAAATTCAATATAACCTTAGGGTTTTATACTGCTACTGTGGAGGGTTCAAATATCACGTTAGTCTGAGGGGAAAGATCAAAAAAATATGATTTCTAATAAATTGAGACAGAAATGAATATGTACATATATAGAAATCGGTACGTAACATGTTAAAAATTAGCAATTTCTATTATTTTATTATAGGATCTTATTGGCAAGTATTCGAGTTTAATATAAAATCATGGAGAACTCTGAGATCTACACTTGAGAGTTCTTTTCTTCTCATCATCGTTATAAAAATTGTAAAATAGAATACAGTTTGGCCAGAAAAATTTGTTTTAAATGGCTGTGTTCATGTTTTATGTTTGCAGGAAGATAACATAGAAATATTTAAGCGCCATTTTTTCATAGAGTAATTTCTAAGAGCAAAACCTATAGAAACTAATCATTACGATAAATTATAATATTAAATAAGAGTTTCTTTTGCATTAATTCTTAGTTTGTCAGTCGTGATCTCCATAAAAATGAAGTATTCTGTTTCGTTGTGAATGGCTAGGATGCTAAGTGATGCTAATTACATTTTCTTGATTGATAATAAAAGAAGCACTTCTAGGACCCCTGCTTGTGGATGCGTTGGAATTGGCTCTAATAAGTAGGAATTCCACAAAAATTAACCAATTCAAATGCATACGCAGCCCTAGGAACCCAGGGGCACTCATTTTAATATTAAAGATTTCTCAGAAAATTCCTAGAGTCACTTTCGAATTCTCACATGCTTTCAAAAACTCAACTTGAACAACAGTAATTTATTTGTTTTAGCTAGAATTTTGTTCTCTTCTGAGAAAAAATAAGATTTTAAATATTATTGTCGGGAACCAATAGATAACAAAGATGTTTACTCTCGAGCTACACTAATCGATTGCGTAATTCAATGCTATTCTTTTTATTCTGAAACCAGAGAGGCGAGAAACAAATCGATCAGCAAGAGCACTGAAGTTGACATTCCGATTGTCTCTACATAGAGAAACTCTTAGTATTAATCTTTGTTGATAATCATTACATTATACTATTTTCATCTAGAAGAACCTTAGCAAAAAGTATTTTTGTAATATTCAATACAGATGATAGGAAATTTGTAGCTGCTTCTAGAAATACAGATATTTTCTAAAAGTATTACATTTATTTCAAAAAAGATTTGAAGAATTGCGAAGAACTTTGGTAGAGGATTTAATAATTATCTTCATTTATTTACCTTATCTCAGATTTTACTAGAGAGATATTCTTTCTCAAATTTATCTTCACTTTTTCTGATCAGACTTTTGTGTTTTTCTATAAAAATATGTGTATTGAAGTTGACACTTGACTTAAACTCTTCATAGGAACAGGTTTATATTAAACTGAGAATGAAGAATTCTTAGTAAAAATCTTTGCCAATACTTTCTTACTGTGTACTGATAAAATCACAATTTCAGCAATCGAAAAACTAAAAAGCTCTTAATGAGAGTGCACAATGGTCATCCTCTTGACCAGCAGACGAAGCTTTTTACTTCCCTAGTGGTCAATTTCCCACTCAGACGGAATCATTAGCCTAGGGTGAGGTACTTTCATGAAGGGTGAGAAGTACACTCCATAAGCAAGTGTATTAAAACCAAACTCGCAATCAGCCGCGCAAGTCACTTCTACATACAAGTATAGTAAGATTCTTGTATGCTTTCTCTTCTGGGTTTTCACTGCGCATTCAATTTATATGTAAAAAATATAAATTGATTCTGAAAAATATTCGATTGTGATGTATTTTCTACGTAATCATATTTAAATTACACGATATTACTTGGAGAAATGATGACCTGACTCTCCGTCGGTTTAGTTTTCATTAAAAGTAATTTCAAAAAAATCCACATTGGCTCGGGGTTAAACCGGGCACTGACGTAATAATGAGATTGAGGAGTTCCTGGTTCAAACCTTGCCTAAAGTGAATTTTATTCATGTAATTTTACTTAATGAAAAATAATATGTTGGATATTTAGGTAATTATTAATTAGTCCAGTAATACCCTACAATTGAGATTCAATTAAGAATTATTTATTTACCTCGACGTAAAACTAGTATATTTTAAGAATATGGACTAGTATGGCCACGTGACATAATTATAACGTATATTTATGTAAGATATATTTTTTTGTGTACAAAATATCTTTATGAAAATTTAGCAAATATGATAGAATACAATAAGGATCATTCTCCAGCTTCGTTTTTGTGTACATTTTTACTAAAATGGGCCAGACAGACGTTCCTATTGTATTCTACCATGTCTTCAACAATTTTAAAATAATATTCTGTGTATAAATGGAAAAAAATAGTTTACTTGAAGACTAACGGAATATTTTTGATATTTCCTTACAAAATAATGACCAGAAAGTTTCACCGCTTGTGAGAAATCTAAGGCCAGGGCTGACTTAAAAACATTTAGCACCCTGAGATAAGTTATTTTTATAATACCTGATATGGAAATTTATTATTTCTTCTTCGTGTCTTTTGAGTAATGTTTTATGTAAAAGAAAAAAATTAAAAGTTTATTGTATGAATATTGCAGAGGTTAATGTCTTGGGTGGTACATCTTTCTTAATCTTCTTGAAATATATTTTCAACCTATAAGATTACTAAGATGACAAGACCTAACAGTTGTCATTTCTACCTCATTTCTGTGAAAAAAAATTTAATCAGTGTTGCATACTTTTGAATAAGGGCAGAAGAAGTATAAGAGAAACGGACCCTCTTAGCTCGAAAATCTGAAATGGTAATGATTATAGCAAATTGCTTTTGTTTGCAGTAGCAAGGCAGGGGCGCCTAATAACCACTCAGTAGGTTGTTGAAACCACGCACTCTTCATTCAACCTTTGATCCCCCCGCCCGAGTCAACCCTTCAAATTTTCATTGTTTCATCTCGTTTTAATTTGTAGGTTCGTTCATGGGCCGTAGTTTTCCACAATATTGATGATGTTACGTAAAGGATGGATACAATTCATTCAAATTTCGAATTTACTATCTTGCTGATGCCGCATTTCAGACTAGGGGAGGAATGAAGAATCCTTCAGCACCTATTAATCTTGGCTCCATCCCAATAATTGAAATATAGATGAGCAAGAATCTAATAGGCTTGATGAGTTTATTCCATTCGTTTTAAGAGATAAAAGTTCGATTAGCAAGTTAGAATACCTAAAAATACCTGTTTTTTTAGGGATTTTCTGATGTCTAAATAAAAAAAAACCGATTAAAGCGAGATTAACTGTAGGTTTGAAGGTAACTGTAAAGTACATTTGAAAAATATTCCCAAAACTTTGTAGTGAAAAATTTGTATTATAGAGCAGCATAAAAATTTGTTGTATAAAATGACACCACTCCGTACATCCTCCTCTGGGGGCAACCTGGAACAATTTGAAAAAAATAAATTAGTATTTTACACTTGTAGTTCTTAGGTGACACTATTTTTTTCGATTTAAAAAAAAAAATATTTTTTAAGACCAATTAAACTCAAATTTTGAAAATGTGATACTATTTTCACAATGAAAAGCTGATATTTTTTTATCTATTAAATTTTAGGTCATAAATTGAGAACCTAAAATTTCATCAAATTTTATGGTACAGTTTTTGAGATATCATGTACGGTAGGTCGAAAAAATATGTTTCGAGAAAAACGTGTTTTCTCTTGAGACTGCAATTTTTGCAATTTTGCGAATAAAGTGAGTAAAGTATACCAAACGTCAGCAGCTGTTTATTTGTGTGTGCTTTCCGCGGGTGTTCCAATGTGTCAGCAGGCCGCTAGGTAATCACCCATAATTCTAGAATGATGTCAACTACCCCTGTACGCTTTTGCTGACGGTGCTACGGCTACAGTGTTGACAACTATAGGCGCCGTTTTATTTTGCGCAAGCGTTACGCCATACGCGCACAGTAATGCATTAATTGATAGAAACAGATAAAAGTTTGCAAAAAAGATTTATTTTATTGCCCTTTTCAGTTGGATAGAATAGGGTAGACTATATACTTATATTCGAGAACTTTCTTTCTGACAGATTTAATAAATAGGATAAACTGTTTATGTGAAATAGAATAGGGCAAGGATCAAAGATTTTTAGTATTCGCTGCGGACCTGCCCTTGAACCGGTAGCGGATATGACTGATAGCGCTCGGAGCGACAAAAAATCAGAATTATTATTTACATAGGAATGTAAATATTATAGGGTCAGATTGATGAAAAATATTTTTTTCTCATGCATGCACAGAAATGGCCACTTTTTTTGCCTGAAACGCGGGAACAAAATCCCCTTTTTGGGGTACACACGAAAAATGCGAAAGTTATCAATAATTCCCGTGGGAATTATCAATTACTCCCGCTTATGGGGGAACAATTGCGTAATTGTTATCTGAAACAAAAAATATTGCAGATCGTTATTTTTCGTATAGTTTTCTTCTATTTGAACCAACAAAATCCAGAAAAAAAATGGAAAATTTGAAATTTTCGCAAGTTTTAACAAAAAAAGTGATTTTTGAGGCAAAAAAAAATTGTTTCAATTACCTGACAAACACGTTTAAACATTTTTTTGGTCAATCCCTTTTGGTTCACGGACAAGAGAAAGCAAAACTGAAGATAATGCCGTTGGAATGGAGTCGCTATCTCATTTAGTTTTTTTTTTTATCTTGCACGCAACATTTAAAAAATCGTAAAAATAGAAAACCGAGAAAAAGCGCTTTAAAGTTTTGGATAGGAATAAGTAATAATTTTCAATAACTTACGCTGGTACTCTGCTACTCGGCTATTCCTGCTCCATATAGTAGTCCTTCAGCTTACGGTTGATGTATGGGAAAAAAAAGTTTCGATTTTTTGGACCCTATAAAGCAGGCCCCTGCCTTAATAAGTTGTAAAAGATGGATTTTTTGGCAAAAATCCATGTCGAAAATTCACATATCGTCCTGGAAAGGATAGAAATCGCAAATATTAGATAACTTTTCCAATTGATTAAAATCGCCAGCATCTGCACTACTGGGCCGATTTGAAAACTTTAGAATAGAAAGTTGTAGAGGATTTAGTTTTCCTTCAATTTGAGTGCTTGTTTAGGCAAATCGATCAATTAGAACTCGAGATATACTCAAAAACGTCGGAAAAACTCTGAAAATTGAAAAAAAAGTTCAAACATTAATATCTAAAAACGCTTCCATAAAACATTTTTTAAGTGTGACTTTCGTGTTTAGTGGGCCAAAATACATTAAAAGAATGTGAATCCCATAATTATTTGTATACCCAAAAATAGCTTCAATTCATTTACATTAGTATCATTTGTCGCTCTGAATCGTTTCCTCCGACGCATCTATCACAATAAAATTGAAAATTTGTATGAATGTGTTCACTACGTTTATCCGCCATAGAGTACGTGTTAAGAATAGAGCATATGATTTTTTTCTCAACGAATAATTCTACTTTTAGCTATCAGAATATTAAAAGTTAATTTCAAATTAATTAGGTGAGTTTGAAATTTTTGTCACTGCCTACATTATCGGAGGTTTACTAGTCGCGTATCAGATAGGGCAGTCGACCGGCAATCGAAAGACCTGGGCTCGAATCCCAGCGCAGTCGAAAGCGTCTTTTTTTCCGCGGAAAGATTTTCAAATTCTTTAAATATTAAAAGTTAGTCTAGAAAAGTATAAAAATTAAATAAATTACCCTATAATACAACTTCCGAAACTTTTATGTAATAATATCTCGAAGTCAAATATAAGTTTTTAAATTTCTAAAAAAGCAGTGGAATTAATTGAACTTTTTTAAAGCGATTTTGCTAGAAACAAATTTTAATGTTGCTCATCCTAGGTGAAAATTTACAACTGGCTTGGTACAACGCCAGTACCGCCGGGCGGATGTCGATAATGGCGTTGTACTGGCATAATACCGGGTGGAAAACGGCTGAGTACTGGTATTAGTCCGAAATGTCACTCCCCAGGCTGAAAAGTCAGACTAAAGCTGGATCTTATGAACGGCATAGTACCGCGCCGTTGTAAATGACGAGCAATGCCAGTACTGATCATTAGTACTGCGACGAGCGTTGGCGCGGTACTGGTTTAGTACTGCCCCAGAATGGAGCCCAAATGCTGGCTAGAAGCCGACTTGAAAGTAACGAATATACTCCAAGCGAACCAATAAGCAGAGTTGTATTAAAAATCCCTTCCAATATCAATCTTGCTGATCCAGAATTTCACATATCCGGATCAATTGACGTTCTCATTGGAGCCGAAATATTACTGAAATTACTCTGTGTCGGAAAATTATCTCTGGCAAGTAATAACGTGGTTCTGCAAAAAACTCATCTCGGATGGATATTGGGAGAAAAAATTCCTGGCGTGAAGTTTTCAAATATTTCTACTTGCAATCTATCATTAAATCTCTTGCATAATAAAATATCGGAATTTTGGGAAATTGAAAATGGTCCTCACGACAAAACATTATCAAACGAAGAAAACGAATGTGGGGAACATTATATTAAAAATACATCGCGCAATCCAAAATCGGGGCGGTATATCGTAAAACTTCCTTTAAAGAAAATATAAATGAACTCGGTGAATCGTATAATAGAGCACTCAAGCGATTTCAATCGTTAGAACGGTCTTTATCCAAGGAACTAGATCACAAAACACAATATATTACCTTTATGAAGGAATATGAAGAACTAGGCCACATGACTGAAGAAAAAACAGCTTCTATTCGTGACGGTTACTTTTTACCGCATCATTCGGTAATAAAACAATCGAGTCTAACAACAAAGCTTCGAGTCGTTTTTGACGCACCGGAAAAAACGTCAACCGGAGTCTCCTTAAATGACACACTCATGGTAGACCCTAAAGTTCAAGATGATTTGTTCTCCTTACTCGTCCCTTTTCAATCACACACATATGTGGTAATAGCCGATATTGAAAAAATTTACCGGCAAATCGAATTACATCCAAGTGATCGAAATAATCAAAAAATTCTATGGCGGACAGATTTTAATCAACCTATAAAAATCTTCACATTAAATACCGTTACCTATGGGACTTTGTCTGCGTCTTTTTTAGCTACTCGATCATTACTTCAATTGGCTAATGATGAGTCGGAATTTTTCCCAAACGCAGCTACCGCATTAAAGGAAGATTTTTATATGGACGATCTTTTAGCGGGAGCACAGGCCCTCGAAAAAGCGAAACGATTGATCAACGAATTGATACAAGTTACTCATAAGGGTGGCATGAATTTGAGACAATGGGCCTCAAATCAGCCTGACCTTATGAACAGTTTATTAGAAGAGGTTAATGGCTCGCATATATGTTTGAATTTAGGAGGTACAACTAAAACACTTGGTGTTTATTGGAATCCTAAATCAGACTCACTGATGCACACAGTAAATCAGGCAAAAATCGAAGAGCCAGTAATAAAGAGAACAATATTATAACAAATCGCTCAGCTATTTAACCCACTAGGATTGCTAGGCCTAATTATATTACAGGTAAAAATAATAATGTAATCCTTATGGTTATTAGAATTCGGTTGGAATGAATCTGTGCCACAGCAAATGCACACATCCGGGCTTGATTATCGAAATCACTTGCCTCTTCTTCAAGAGTATCATATCAATCGTAAAATACTAATAGATGATTACAGATCACTTCAAATACACGGTTTCTGTGATGCTAGCAAAAAGGCTTACGGAGCCTATATTTATCTACGATCGAGTGATAAAAACGGGATAAACCACACGTATTTAGTTTGCTCAAAATCGCGAGTCACACCCTTAATGAAACTAACACTACCACGTTTAGAACTTTGTGCTGCTCTTTCATTATCACACTTATCAAAAACGGTTTCTCATGCGTTACGTAGGTTGTGTGTAGAAAGGGTTGTCCTGTGGTCGGACTCGACAATCACATTACACTGGATTAAAAGTCCTTTACACACGCTGAAAACATTTGTAAGAGAGTCGCCAAAATTCAAACAATTACGACTGCATGTGAATGGCGTCATGTCCGTGCAGAACACAATCCCGCGGATCTCGTTTCACGAGGTCTTTCACCAAAGGAGTTTATTCAAAATTTTCTTTGGTTGAACGGTCCATCATGGCTCAATAAACAAGAAGAGAATTGGCATGTATCTATTTTAAAATTTGAAAAGGTTCCCGAACAAAAAAGAGTATTTGCAAATTTAATGCGTAAAAACGAAATCAGAAACGAAGGCTCAGTTTATACGAACGAAGTAGCGAATACTCTCTTCCAAAATCTAGGAAATTTTTCCAAACTTATACGCGTAGTACCAGGTGTACAAGTATGAAATCGGTAATTTTTTTGAGAAAATACACGTTTATTTAATAAAAATGGTTATACATTCAATCTTCAAAGTAATGGCCATTGCTTGCCACACATTTTTCCCATCTCTCTGGCAATTTGTGTATGCCTCGCCAAAAAAATTGTTCGTTTTTTTAGTCAAACCAGTCATCGAGCCATTTTTTCACATTTTCGTACGAATCGAAGCGCTGTTCAGCAAGTGCGTGCCTCATTGATGAAAATAAGTAGTAGTCAGATGGAGCCAAGTCTGGTGAATAAGCCGCATGGGGAGGGCTTCCCAGCTGTACGAATTTACCAATTCCCGAGTCTTTTTTGTTCGATGTGCTGGTGCATTGTCATCAAGAAAAATCACTTTGTGTTGCCTAGTTTGATATTCTGGACGTTTTTGGCGCAAAGCACGATTCAAATCGGCCAATTGTTGTTGGTAGCGTTGACCGGTAACTGTTTCACCTGGTTTCGAAGATCAAACCAGATAACATCCTTCTGATCCCAATCTTCGAACTTTTTTGGTGGTTTTCCACGATCTTCGTTTCTCACATCAAAATTACCACATTTGAATTTTTTAAACCACTCGAAACACTGTGTTTTGCCTAGAGCATGCTGGCCGTAAGCTTCCACAAGCATTCGATGGGCTTCCAAAGCAGATTTCTTCAATTGGTAACAGAAAATCAATGATGTCCGCAAATCGTAGTTTGAAGGCACAAAAATCGACATTTTTACTAGCGAAAAAAATTAGTTGTTGTATGAAACTTGATTGTTTATGAACTGAATATTGTTGACAGAACTCAATGCGAAGAAATGGCGTCAATGATTTGGTTTGACAGAGCGTATAGTTTTACCTAGCGACACATAGATGTCATTACCGGTTTCATACTTGTACACCTGGTAGCTTATATTCGAATATTTATTGATAACAAGGTTCGCAAGATAGGTATAAATGGCATTCTCTCTTCTAAGGATCTCAAAGGGGCAACGATATGTGTAGTAAAACTCGTCCAACGCGAAATGTTTTCAATAAAATTAAAAATCCTAGAAGAAGGAAACCAAGTAGACGGACGCTTAACTCCTCTTAACCCTTTCTTGTACTCTGAGGGTCTTCTCAGTGTGGGAGGTAGGCTTAGCCACTCCGATCTCACGTATTCGCGAAAACATCCGATTCTTCTATCGAAAAATCATAATTTAACTCATCTTATTATTCGTGATAAACATTTAAAAGTACTTCATTCTGCCACGCAAGCGATACTTAATGCTATTCAAAACAATTACTGGATCGTTGACGGAAAAAACACAGTAAAAAACGTAATTCGTAAATGCGTTACTTGTTTTCGCGCAAAACCACAATTTCCAACTTACATGATGGGAGAATTCCCAAGGACCGAACTGTCTTCGAAAGAGCTTTTAAACATACTGGAATCGACTATTGCGGTCCCTTTTTCATTAAAGAAAAAAAAACATAGAAATCGAGTCAAGGTGAAAATCTATACCGCTATTTTTGTTCGTTTTGCTACGAAGGCACAGTGGTCTGAAACGCCCACAAAGCTGGCCAAAAATGAAATTGTTGGTACAACAATTTGAAAATTTGTAATCTACTGTTTCAAAGGTCGGTGAATTTGAATTTGAGGTCAAAATCTTCAAAAACAGAATGGCGGAACGACTTTAAATGAAGTGACGTCACACTGGCAATAATATGTACTCAGGGGTTTCCGGAAACAAGAATTTCGAATTTTGGGTTTAAATGTTAAAAACAATAGAGCAGTTCCAAAATGGCGGGCCGACTTCAAATAAAGGGACTTCACGCTCGCAAAAATAACTACTTAGGGGTTTTCAGGGTCGAAAAATTCGAATTTAGGGTTCAAATTTTCAAAAACAAAATGGGCCATCTACAATAATGGACCTTTCCTAATAAAAGTTACGTTACGCTCGTGAACATAAAAACTTAGTGTCTTTCGGGCTCGAGAATTTCGAATCTAAAGATTTACTTTTTTCAAAACCAAAAAATTCTTGACAGCGAATGGGGCAAATAGGAGCAGCTATTTCTTGATTATTCATCATCAATAGACATTTGTCCTTGAAATTTAGTTGAGACTGTGATCAATGGTCACAAATAAGAAACTTTCGGTATGTTTTTAAAAATTCGGTAAAAAGGTATATGGAAATAAAGCATTTGAAAATAAAATTTGTTATATACATTATTTTTCTATGTTTCAAATTTTTATTGTAGAAAATAATCTTTGCTCTTTTGAATAATCCTTTCAATAGCAGTATTGCTATTCTTGAAAGCAAATTATGAATTTTTGCCTCAAGCCTAATTTTTCGTGGCTGAACATTTCTACGCGTGCTTTTCGCAGATCAGGAGTTTACGCCTCAAGATACGGTACTGGATTTTTGTCTCAGACAAACACCATCTCATAGTGTTGATACTCACAAGTATACTCTGTTTTGCTAGTCTCATCTTCGCTTTACGTAGCCGTAGAGTGGGGATACGCAAGAATAGGTCGAGAATCGCTTTAGCCTCCTTTTTTTGTCGTCGCTCTTGTTTCCCCGCGTCCTAGAAGGTCGTCGACAGTTTTTGTCTTCCGGTATCGTTCAACCTACATCTGAGCAAAATGCCTCGGCTTTTTAATTCATTTAGCAACTGCTGAATAAGTAAAAATTTGATTTGCTCAGTTCAGTGCACAGGAAAACCACCTTAAATATTTTAGCGTGCTTCGCACTTTTTTTTCAGTTCTATAGCGTGTAGAAATTCCTTGATTAGCTCTGTCCTGGCATGTAAGGCCAAATCAGACCTGAGTCCGGTCAGGTAGATTGAAAATTCGAAAAATGGCGATAGATAATATGCAAACTATATTCCATGTCAAGGGTCGGCGTTTTATCCATTTAAAGATTTATTTAATTTAAAAGAACGCGACTATTTGTGCAATATTTTTTATCATTCGTAACATATACAGATAGTAAGATTTGTTATTATTAGTAATTACCTTTTTTATATGTATATATTTTAAACAATTGAAAATTATTAATAGAAATTTTTATTTATTTCACGCACTACGTTGAAACTTGAATGAAACTAAGGGGCTCAAAAAATTAATTTTCAAAATGATAAATTTATTTGATTGTAAAAAAAACTTCTTTCACGGTGTGTCATTTTGTTATTTCATATTTGCAATGTAATTTGCTATTGATCTGCAAATGTAATTGCAATGAATCAACAACTGGTACCGGCTCGATAATTGTTTTTCCATCATTCTATTCGAAATCAATTTTTTATTAATTACAAACAAAATTTGCATGTTTAAAAAAAACTGTATTTGCTGAATATAAAAATATGAATTTTATTTGATATGAATAAGATTTATTTCTACAAATGAGCATTTAGCACCAATATTTTCTTGCCCCAGAGATATATCTAAAAGATTTTAAAAGTAAATACTACTAAGGCAAATATTTTTTCTGTATGGATTTATATCGTATTTCATACCACATTTACTGTATAAGGTTACAGATGTTCAATGGTGGTTGGCCACAACGATTTCTGTGCCTATAACGTGTGGACAGATAAATGCATAGCTCACGATGATTCAACTACCCATTATCCATTGAAGTCTAGTCTTTTCAGCGAAGAAAACGAGCAGAAGGAAAACGAAAAGACAAACGTACAAATAGAGAAAAGATAAAATATCGACTGTCTTCTTGTGAGAGTTAGCCTGTTGGTGCTTCTTAGTCTGACTGTTCCGCGGAAGGTAATCGAAGGCGAGATTGTTTTTGAAGCAACACTTTTTTGCCGTCCTTTCCTGCTTCTTCTCTATCTATATATTTTTGTTCCTTTTTTCTCCATCCCCACCTCCCATCCTTTTCTCCATTTCCCCGTACTCCCTCTTTTTATTTTATTCTTTCTTTTTCGATTCGTTCATCGTATCTGTCGGCACTGATTCCATACCGATGGAGAAGGCAGATCGGTGTCCTCTCTTGGACTCTAGTCTCTGTTCTGCTGTAGCAGGCAGTGAATCATGTCCATTGACTGGGAGGCAGACAGACGAAGTCGAGCCCGACCATATACAGACTAGATTTACTTGCAGAATATGTGATGCGAGTAGCCCAGCTCAGAATATCTATGGTTTACGCTTTTCTATGCTGGACCTTTACATGCACTCAATCAATTTATAGTCATTTTTTCAGAAATCTTATAATGACGTGGTGTCAATACTATATACAAAAAAGTGGGTTAGAGGAAGTATAATCCTTTCTAGAATATTTTTTTTGAACCCGATTCATACCGATTGAGATAAACATAAACTATAGGTTCATTTGTATTTTTTTCTCATAAAGAAGAATCATTTGGAAACATTTTTTTAATTCGGATTACCTGTTCTTGAGATGTTTTGAAAAATATGCACCCTCATTTTCAATTTCTGAAAACTTGTCCTAAATGATTTTCTGGGAAGCATATGTTCAATTGTAAAACGTAATACAATCACTTACATTGTCATTTGCTTTTGAATGACATGTAGTTATAAAACACAAGACGATCAATCACAATGTCATTTGTTTATGAATTTCATACAGTTCTAAAACATAAGACAATTACTCACATTGTCATTTGTTTTTGAATTTCATTGAGTCCATCTTGGGTGAATCTCTCCGGTGAAACTTGCCTTCAATAGTAGTGAATAAGTTTATTTTCTTTCACTTTTCTGCTTTCTATCATTTGTATTATTAGCGTTAATTTACTAGATATATGAGGTGTACCAAAACCGAAACTTCCCAAAAAAATATCGATTTTATTCGATCAAGCTGAATTGAACGATCTTATTAGAGATCTTAACCTACTGGAAGATAAGGCTAAATTTTTGGGGTCTTGATTAAAGGAAAAGAATTCACTGAACGAAAATGTGAATTTTCAACCGCAATCGCAAAAAAGATCTGGTCAATTTTTTTCCGACTAGGATAGTCTTATTTATTGTAACGACGTGAATAAATTGATGAAAGCTCTCGGACATGAGTTCATAGCCAGCGAATAGCGTTTATTCATCGATTCAAATAAGACTAGTCTGAAATGCGTTTATCTGCATAATGGCAATAAGTTTCCTTCTATACCTGTTGCCTATGTTAGACATTTAAAAGAGTGCTGCGATGATATAAAAATGCTTCTTCTGAAAATAAATTACCGCTTACACTGTTGGCTCATTTCTTTAGACTTTAAATATAAGTTACTGCACGAAAAATATAAGGTCTATAAATTTTACAGAACAGTTTTATATTCTTTGATATAAGCTATTATTGAACAAAGTTTCGGAATACGTACAAAATGTTCCTCAGTAGTACTTTATATCAAAGACTACAAAACGGTTCTGTAAAATTGATAGTACTTATTTTGTTCGTGTAGATATAAGGCGACCATGCTAAGTAAGTGGACTAGTCATGAGACATTGAGGGTAAAGCATTAATGTTATCAAACATCGACATCAATTACACTGATGTATCGATGAAAAAATCGAATTTTCTAAAATACAATCTTGTCATCAAATTTGTTGGGCTCTGGGCTGCCGCCCAATGTACTCGTATTGGTTACCACAACCACAAATTGGTTAGCTCAACACGAGGTGGTTAGTATTACTACTAAGGATAGTTACATCGACCAACTTAATACTGGTATCAACCAACTCGTAGTTGTGCTAACCAAGAATCAGTTATATTAACCAATAAATTGGATGACGCCCCAGAGTTCAGTGGTAAATGTGCCAATTACTGCGGATCGAAAATCGAAACGACTTTCATAGATAAAAAAAAGTCTTTAGATGAATAAGTCTTCGTGAATTAATTCGTAAAGCAGTATTTGGTATTAATCAAGTGGGATGCAGTCCTTGAACATTAAAAAGAATCTAAATTTATGTAAAAAATGCGCATGTAAAAGAAATGTTCCATGTAGGTATTATGGTATTACTGCGGGTTTGCATGAATTACTGCGCACCAATTACTACTGAAACCCTAATCACTGCGTGGGTAATGCTGTGATATTATTTTGAGCAAACTTGCAATTAATTTAGGAGATTTGAATATTTTATTTAATCTAAATTATAGAAGGTAGACATGATGAAGTAATTTGAACAAATTGAGATTTAATAATTTTATTGCATTTATTTTATTTCAACTTATATCACTTAAATTCCTCATGCTTCTTTTGCAAAGATTCAATGGTTTCCTCTATCATAGCTTCTTCTTTTTTCCTTGATAAAAATTCTTCGCTTGCTTTCTTTTTCTCTTCCAGATCTTTCATTCGTTTTTGTTATTCTATTAGTTTTTTCTTTTCTGTTACGAATTCTAGTTGTTCTTTTCGCAGTTTTTTGTTCTTCTCTTTTGATTTGGTCTGATTTATTTTTGATTCTAATTTCGTGCTGTTTTTCTATTTTAATTTTTCTTTTTAATTCTGCCTCCTTAGTCTCTGCAAGTGTTTCATTTTCTTTTTCATGTATAATTCGTTGCCATTCACCTCGAGATACAACAAATGGCATTTTGTCTCTAGATTTTCTTCACTTTTCACTTTGATTTAGTTGATCATGATGTTGCGAAGATAAACATCTTTTGACAGATCTACTTGATTTTGATTTCTGGAATTTGAAATTTTTTGTAAAATATTAGGAGCGTGAAATCGCGGTTCTTTAATTTATGGTTTTCTACCATTTTCTAAGCAGCTCTTCCCATTTTATATTAATTTAAAATGTTAAACTAAGTGTGTAAATATTTAAACTACAAGAAAGGCTGACACTAAAAGGCATACGACACACTGCAGACTCAGTAAGTTTTGAGGGTACGTAATGCGACCTGAAAAACTACAGTAATTCATAAAACTATTAAAATCATGTATCAAATACTGCTTCGGTAGAAAATCATTTAAATTCGTATTTTTCGTTTTTTAGCATAAATATTTAGAAAATCAATACATTTGCTATGCAAAAAATTATATTGCAATAAATATTTTCTTTTCAGAAACGAAATTATAACTAATTTTTTCAGAACGTGTTCATGACCCGTCAAAAAATTGAAGCACTAAAACTATCAGTTTAAGGAATAAGCGAGATTCGAATTGTAAACAATTAGGTACAAATATCGTTACTATTGATAATTCCTTGATAATATTAATTATATTAGATGTACAACTTTGCTTCCGCCGTTTTTCAATAGATGGCTACAGCAGTAAGTGCTGGTCGAAATAAGCAGATAAAAAATGTCACACAGTAAACTTTTGCACATCTGTCAACATAACGTCAGCATCACATTAGTGAATTTGTGTTTGCATCATAAATTTATTCTTGATCGAAGATGTCAGTTTTCGAGCCAAATTCTCGTCATTTGCGGAAGTTTTGATTTTCTTCTTTCATTTGAAGAACACTGCGGCTGAGGCTCATCGAATGCGCTCAAGTACTCACAGTGAGGCTGCTCTTAGTGAAAGAACGCGTCGTGAGTGGTTTAAACGCTTCAAGAGCGGTGATTTTGATGTCGAGGACCGGCATGACGGTGGAAAAGAGAACATTTTCGAAGATTCCGAATTGTAGGCATTATTTGCTGAAGACTCGTGCCAAACGCAAGAAGAATTGGCAGAATCATTGGGAGTGACTTAACAAGCCATTTCGAAATGCCTTAAAGCCATGGGAATGAATCGGAAACAAGGCAATTGGGTTCCGTACGAGTTGAAGCCGAGAGATGTTGAACGGCGTTTCTTTGCTTGTGAACAGCTGCTTCAAAGACAGAAGCGGAAAGGGTTTTTATTTCGCTTTGTGGCCGGTGACGAAAAGTGGATCCACTACGAAAATCTCAAGCGCAGAAAATCATGGGGAATGCCCGGACATGCCTCCACGTCGACGGCAAGATCAAATATTCACGGTGCCAAGGTTATGCTCTGCATTTGGTGGAACCAGCTATTGAAACCTAGTGAAACCATCATAGGGGATCGGTATCGAAAGCAATTGAAAGTTATCCTCCAGCATAATAATGCTCGGCGACATGTCGCAAGACCAGTAAAGACATACTTGGAAACGTTGAAATGGGAGGTCGTACCCCACCCGCCATACTCTCCAGACGTTGTTCCTTCTGACTACCATTTGTTTCGGCAATCACTTGTTCATTGAAGCCAAATCTCTTTCCCTGGAGCATTTTTTTCAGGTCAGTAAAGAGCCAGTAGTCGTTAGGGGCCAGATCTGGAGAGTATGGTGTGTGAGGAAGCAATTCGAAGCTTCATTCATTCAAATTGACCATCGTTTTCATGGATTTGTGTCATGGTGCATTGTCTTAGTGGAACAGCACTTTTTTCTTTTGCATGCGAGGCCGTTTTTTCTTGATTTCTGCGCTCAATCGATTCAGTAATGCCATCTAATAGTCGCTGTTAATGGTTTTACCTTTCTCAAAATAGTCGATAAACAAAATACCATGTACGCCCCAAAATGCGGATGCCATAACCTTGACATCTCACTGATGAGTTTTAGGTCGCTTCGGATGGCTTTCACCAGTTTCTGTGCAGTGGTGGATCCATGTTTCATTCATTGTTACACACCGACGCAGAAAATCCTTTTTACCTCGCCTGAACAGGTGTCAGCTATCTCACAGAAATTTAATTTACGATCGCCCAAAACTATTTTGCGAACTTTTTCAGCATCGTCGGTGTTTGTACGACCGCGTTTAAAGTCGGCATACCAGTTGATGATTGTTAATTTCCCTGATGCAGAGTCCCCATAATGCTTATCAAGCCACTGCTTTGCTTCAAAAGTATTTTTTCCTATCAAAAAGCAATGTTTGATTACCGCTCGAAACTCTTTTTTATCCATTGTTTTGAAACTGCCAAAAGTTGCTTCACCAAAACTTCAGTAACTTCTGAATTAAACGTCAGATTGTTATTGAATTTTGACACTTAACGTTTAAAGGATGGTACTATCCAGAAATCATATGGATTTGACAACAGTGGTGCCATCTATATGTCAGACTGAAAACTTATTGAGTGATGTGTTAGCTATTTTACTATGTTTTGAAATTTTACTTATTCAAGAGGTTGTATACATACAGAAGAAATAAAAAATTACCAAAGGATAGTCCGACTGGGTCAAATCACAGTTGCGAGGCGCCCAATTGACATCAGAATTTCGGCTGATCATTCGATTTTCGAAAACGGTACGCAAAAGATCGATTGTTATGTTGGCTGTGTGGCAAGTGGCCCCGTCCTGTTGAAACCAAATGTCGTCCATGTCATCCTCTTCAATTTTTGGATACAAAAATTCGTTGAGCATGGCACGGTAACACTCGCCATTGACTGTAACGGCGGCTTCTTGCTCATTGTCGAAGAAAAGTGGCCCAATGATGCTAGCGTATCAAAATCCGCACTAAACAGTCACTCGTTGTGGGTACATCGGTTTCTCAATGATGACATTTGGATTTTCTAAGCCTCAAATGCGACAATTTTACTTATGGACCTTATTGACCTTTTGCTCAAAAACTCGAAAACGTACTGAAAAGTTGGGTTGATCGAATGGGGTACTGTAAGGCCAGCCGTGGCAGTTATTTGAATGATGTTTTGTTTAATTCTTGAATGGAAATGTTCAATCTTACTACTAAAACCATACTTTTGAAAAAATATTCATAAGTTTTTTTTATAGCCGGAATTATAATCGGATGGCGCAATATCTGGGGAATACGGCGAGTGGGGCAGGACTTCCCATTTGAGCGTTTCCAAGTAAGTTTTAACGGGTTTGGAAACGTGAGGCCGAGCGTTGTCATGCTGTAGAATCACTTCTTTGTGCCTTTGCTCGTATGTATTGTCGCCGTTTTTCGCGCAGTGCTCGGCTCAAACGCATCAGTTGCGTTCGATACCGTTCCCCAATGATGGTTTCGTTCGGTTTCAACAGCTCATAATAAATAACATCAGCGTCTTCGAAGGTTTTTGGCCTCCCTTCACGCGGACGGTCGTCAACATCGAAATCACCATCTTTGAAGCGACAGAACCAATCACGGTACGTTGTTTCACTTAGAACAGCATCTCCTTGAACTTTTTGGAGCTCTCGATGCCTTCAGCCACCGTTTTCTTCAAATGAAAGAAGAAAATTACCACTTCCCCAAATGACGATTATTTGGCAAAAAATCAGACATTTTCACATAACCAAAAGTATATGACGCCAAAACAAAATCACTAATGTGTCAAAACGGTTTGTTCACCATATGTCTAAGCTTGGTTCATGACATTTTGGATATGTCATAATCGACCAGCACTTACTGCTGGAGTCTTCTATTGACAATCAGCGGGAACTTAGTTGCGCACCTAATATTATAATGGATCGAACAGTATGGAATAGAAAATTTTATTAGCTTTTTTATGAATCTGATGCAATTAAAAGAATATTTTATTTGAGAAAATGTTTCGCTTGGGAGAAAACAGTATCACCACAATTGAAGCAAAAGTATGGAACGAAACCATTGGACACGAAGGCAGCAATGAAATCGGAAGTTGCGTTTTAGATTTCATCGCGGAAAAAACAGTTTCAGGAGTAAAAGCCTTCGACCTTTATTCTGACAATTGCGCAGGACTGAATCAAAACCGCTTTGTTTATGCAATGTATCTTTTTGCATCAACGAAGTACAAAGTTTTCGTCAGCCATCGTTTTCTGGAAGTGGGACATACTCAGAACGAAGGGGATTCCATGCATGCCTTGATTGAAAGACGAAGCAAAAATGTTTCCGTTTTCAGTCCTGACGATTAGGTGACGATTTTCAAAACTGCCAAAACCAGCAAAAAGCCCTATACAGTCACTAAAGACGAGCAAAAACAGATTTTCGATTTGAAAGATATCGTTAAAAATCACATCTGGGAGAAAGATGCAAAAAGGAAAAAAGTAATGTGGTCAAAGATTAGAGAAATCCACACCAGTTCTGAATCGAATCATATTTTAAATCGGAGTATGAGAAAATTTGTGTGAGTCAAGGCTGTAAAGGACGGCCACTCAATCTTTCGACGTATAAGTTGAAACGTGCGTACGAGGCTTTCTTGCCGATCGAAAAAGCGAAACTAAAAGATTTGACCACTTTGTGTGATTCTAGCGCTATTCCATCAAGTAGACATTCGTTTTATCAAAAATTGAAGTCCAAGGACTAAATAGTTTAAGATAAGAATGTGGATGACATTATGCATGTGTAAAATATGCGTTCGAGAAAAAGTTGAAAATATGAGCGAATATATTTAATAATAAAAGTTATATTTTCGTGCTTTGAACAGAAACAATTTAATATCATACAAAAGCAACCGTTTGAAAATAAACGCGGTATAGTGATAATGTTTCAAAAACAATATCATCTTTTACCAAAATTTGTACCATTTTATATACCCTGCAATGCTTAATGAAGAAAAACTGACCTAATTTGTCATTTGTATGTATTTTACGCATTAATTATTGCTCCGTATCAACTTATAAGACAAGTAAGGCTTATAAAATTCATTAATGACGACTGAGTGATATAATTGATTTTTTATCTAAAAATGACGTCAATCCATAATTTTAAAAATTCGTACTGTCAACAAAAACGTATTTAAAATATCCTTGCAATTCCTTTTTGAATAAAGTTTGAAATCTATACTGAAATTTACATCAATTATAAGTTTTAAAAATGTTTCATTGTAATGTTGCATCACAAAGTAACTTTTTGGTATTTGTTTTTGATTTTTTTTTAAAATGTAAATGACGGATTGGCAATCGATTTTTAATATTTGATTTTGAACTCTTCACTTTTGTGTACTAAAGTCATTCTTATTTTTTCACAATCTATGATGTATCACTTTTTTATAATTATATTAAAATAAGGAAAATTTATAAGAGTAATATTTTTAAAATGACTCGCAAACTCGATACAGCTTTTTCTCTAAAACTAGCAAATAAGATTTCCAACAAAATGTCAACCGATTTCGGTTAAGTCAAAATCCGAGATTAAAAGCTCGCGAATGAAGTGTAAAGTTCCATATAAAATAATCGAGATAATATGTAAACTTTCATCTGTGATTTGGTTTAAATTCTGTAATTGTACAATTTAATAAATGGCATTTTTTTCAAAATGATTGACAAACATTTTGTATTCTATGACTTATTTTAAATCAACATTTAATATTCTGCAATTGGAATATCAAAATCTTTTTTAGAACAAATTGTACTCAACTTATGTGAAAAGTTCAATTTTTTTATGTTACTTTGTGACAAATTGTTTGCGAATAATACACTCCTTATATCGATTATTACATACCTAAATTTTTATATTACGGTTTTAAAGTTCACTCAACTGCTCGAGTATTGTTTAGAATTTGTTTTTGAACAATCATGCGACATTATTTTAAACTTTTCTCAAATGCCCCTATGTCCCCGTTTTCCTCACACTCTACAAACAAGTGTGCAGTGAAATGTGTAATTTTTACACAATACACACGTTGTCAAATGCCTAAAAAGTTACTATCGTGATTCATGTGTAGAAGTAACACACTTGTTTTTAGAATTGAACTTTTGGGTAATCTTTCTCAAATAAATTTGTTCCGCATGGTCGTTAAAAACCATAAACTTACGTTTAGCAGGTCAACTTCTAAGTTTGAGAAATTCAAGGA
Source organism: Diplolepis rosae (assembly GCA_030998225.1). NCBI lineage: Eukaryota > Metazoa > Arthropoda > Insecta > Hymenoptera > Diplolepididae > Diplolepis > Diplolepis rosae. The sequence goes on from JAPYXD010000259.1 coordinate 6,895,455, forward strand.
CAAATCAAGAAGTATTGGAAAATAGTTTTATTTTAAAAATGAATATCAAGTTTAATTAATATTTAAAGAGCTCCATTTAAAAGCTGGTGTGCTAAAATGCAGCTTGAAATTTTCTAGTCTTCAGCGTATATTTTCTAAACTATATTATTTTTTGCTGAATGGCTTGAAAGTCCTATTTAGAACTCTTTTTTTAGTGTGCAGAAAAGAGCGAAAGAAAGTGATGCATAAAAAAATAATATTTAAATTGGATGATAAATTGAGTTAACAAATGAGGTCCTTTAAACTACATTCTCAATGTAGAATCAAAAATATTTTGACCTTGAAATGGCCCTTCCGACTCAATTTAACCCCCTGTATATTTTACATGACCAAAAACAGAATTTTACATCCTATCCATTTCCGGTGTCAAAAATAGAACATTCAATTTAAAAAAATAAAGTTTGCCTTGAGATGACTTTGAAAAATGATCTTCAGGTGAATTTCATCACATAGACCTGATACATTTTTTGAAACCAAATAATACTTTATGTACACTCTGTATTGATGTTTTACCAGGGCTGGAAGAACAGATCAATTTTGAGTTTCAAGTAGAAAAGTGGCGGAGGGGAGTCTTGGAAAGGGTTTATTTCTTAAATATGGTTTTTGGAACATTAAACCTTTTAGTGCCAAGTATCGGCCATACCGTTCCATATGCAACGATATATATATATGTGAATATGTATTTTTGTTGTTACCAGTATAAAATTGTATAAAATAAAAATTGTAAAAAATAAAATAAAACCAGTATAAAATCTTTTGGCAATTTTCAATAATTTTAAACAAGTTTCCGAAATACTGAAATTGTGATAATAAGATGAAGAACTAACTTTATACTTCATTAATCTGTAATTTCTACGAAGCATTATATAATCATGTGACGTATTTTTTATAAATAAAATTTTTTATAAATTTGAACTCCTCGCAACGAACTGTTTAAGTCTTGATAAGGAATGAAGCTTCATTCGAAACGTTGACTTGCTGAGGAAATTAATAAATCTTCTTTTTCAAAGGAATTTTTGAAACTGAACTTTTGATTTCCTTCTTTTAACATCTTAATAAATACCAAAAAGGCCATCATCTACTCAAGCAACGATATATCGTTGTTTGGCACTAAAAGGGTTAAAAATTATCAATGGAAGAAAACTACCTCTAGTGCTCCTGCGTCACTACGCTGCAGAGCGATTGCAGCACTCTTTATAGGTTAGCATTTTTACTTTTTTGTGAACTAACTGTTTTCCCACAATTGTGGGGGATCTGCTGCCCCACAAGAGGGAATGCTGTTGTTCCGGATAGATAATGCTGCGGCGAGTCATATAGACTGAGATTTGACTAATTTTTTCAATAGATAGTTCGATTATTTTGATATTTCTGAAATCGTGGTTAATTATTATATATTTTTCGAAGAATTTGTTTAATTTCTTATAATAATGTGAAATTATTTGAAATCTCAGCATTGAGGTTAGGTTATTTGTAAACAGATCGCAATGCACTAAAAACTACTTCTAAAGGGTTTCCCAATAGGGGTGATATGATTTTGAATGTCCCTATCGGGCTCATTTGAACTGAAATTTTTGACGTCTGCTGTCAGTTGTCATCAGTAAGGTTTGCCATTTAATCATGAGTAGTTTCACGCTTCCACAACGTTTGGAAATTGTCCAATTATTTTATCAAAATTCGAGAAGTTTTGTCGGTGTTCAAAGAGCATATCGTGCAAAATATGGTCGTCATTCTGCTCCATCCGCGCTCTCAATTCGTCGAATAATCGATAAGTTGGAGAGTGAATTTACTCTATTGGATACTAAGCCTAAAAATCGTATGCGTACCGCACGTTCTACACAGAATATAGCCGCCGTACCGTGAATTGTCCGTGCCACGCCGATCTCAGGAATTGGGCCTGTCCAGGATGACTACCTGGCGTATTTTGCGATTGGATCTTGGCCTGCATCCCTATAAGATCATTCTGGCCCAAGAACTGAAGCCTAATGACCATCGTTTGCGTCGGGAGTTCGCGGATTGGGCTCTGGAATCAATTGAAAATTATCCCAATTTTCATCAAAAAATCATCTTTTCTGATGAGGCGCATTTTTGGCTCAAGTCTCGGGGGACATTTGGCCGATATATTGTTTAAATCATAAATGGCATAGAATATCCAATATAATAAAAAAGATTTCGATCAATTCCGAATGAATATTCAGTGTTTTTTTTTCAATTTCAAAACATATCACCCTTATTGGGAAACCCTTTATATACATATATTGGGTTGACAACAAAGTCATTTCGCTCTTTTCCACTAGATGACATTAGTCGTTCGAAGTCGTTCTTCTCCATCCCAAACTTCAGACCGTATATGGTATTTGACATCTAACGTTTCATAGATTATTCATTAAAAAAATGTTTTAAGTTTTGTTGTTTGTCATTAATAGAACGCCAGTGCCAGAATTTGTTTGCTCGTTTTCATTCCGGAGATTTTCACCTCAAAGATGCACCACGCTCTGGACGCTCAACTGAAGTTGACGACGACAAAATAAAAGCAATGATAGAAAATAACCGGCGTAGTACGGCACGAAAGATCGCAGAGAAGCTTAACATATCACATACATGCGTCGAAAGAAATTTAAAACAACTTGGTTACATTAATAAGCTCGATATTTGGGTTCCTTACAAATTGAATGAAATTCAACTCACCAAACGAATTCACATTCGCGATTCACTACTGAAACGTAACGAAACCGATCCATTTTTAAAAAGAATCATAACGGGCGATGAAAAATGGGTTGTTTACGATAACCTCGTGCGAAAAAGATCATGGAGCAAGCGAGATGAGCCTGCAAAATCGACATCAAAAGAAGTTTATGCTGAGTGTTTGGTGGGATTTCAAAGGTATTGTTTATTTTGAGCTGCTCCCAAGGAATAAAACTATCGATTCGAATGTCTACTGTCGCCAGCTAATGAAATTGGACAAAGAAATCAAGGAAAAGCGGCCAGAACTGGCAACTCGTAAAGGCTTCATCTTCCATCAAGATATAACGCCAGGCCTCATACATCTTTGGTCACTCGCAAAAAATTATTGGAGTTAGGCTGGGAAGTGATGCCTCATCCACCGTATAGTCCTGACCTTGCACCATCCGATTATCATTTATTCCGTTCACTTCAAAACCATTTGAATGGAAAAACATTCGATTCAAATGAGGCTGCCAAAAATGAGTTGATTCAGTTTTTTGCCTATAAGAACCAAACTTTCTACGAAAGCGGAGTTGTGAAGCTCACTGGAAGATGGCGAAAGGTCATCGAACAAAATGGTCAATACATAATTGATTAATGTTTGTTATTTGTATTAATAAACTTGCTTTGAAAATCACGAAAAAAACGAAATGACTTTGTTGCCAACCCAATATATATATATATATATACAGAAAACACCATTTCAATGGGCACTTTCATGTAAATCATAAAAAGCTTAAAAGTTTTACTTTCGTCTCCTATCGCATTTTCCTGACGATGCGGTGCAACCTTACTCCCTACCGGAAGGAGTGCTGTGCTTCTTCAACTTAAGTCAACTGCTTCCCAAAAAAGGGGCAGTTACTCACCCACAGAGGGAACGCAACATACCCAAATGTATAGTCGCACAACTCTCCTCCGGTAAACACAACAGTTCTACCGCTAGGGGCAGCATCTGTACCAAATTTTACTCCGTGTAGACTGTATTCGGCCTTGTGTATTATAATTTGGAAATTGCATACCCCTTGCGCAAACATAATTGTTTAATTTGCGCGGGTGAGTCCAGCAAGGTTAGGTTTGTGTCCAAAGCGTGATCAACCGGATCACGTGACTAAATTATATAATAATTCATTCACGTAAGATAACTTTTAATTTAGAAAACATCTTTCTGAAAATTTTGAAAAATCCTTATTTATTTATCCAAATCAATTTCATCCCCTTCAAAGTAATCCCCTCCCGATATAATGCACCCAAAAAGCAATTGATTGACCCAACGATCGGTACGTTTTGATTGAGTAAATTGAATTTAGGGAATAGCGAGGTGAGATTGTACAGTCATAAAGAAGACATTCACAAACGACGTTTTCGGTTCTCCATAAATAGGCAATAGGTGCCCCATTATGTCGCAACTGAATGTGTCATTTATTGCCCTATCTTAGCGTCGCATCTTATGGCAATCAATGCCGAATTTTTTAATGAAATTCGATTGATTCGATAACGAGTTCCTATTGAATTTTTCTGAGATTATTTTTCTTCGAATGACGAACAATAGTTAAAACTCAATCATGGCACAATTCTCATCGATGGTGGCGATTACAATGAGTACATGCAGATATTGGCAAATCTATTGTGATTACCTATACCATGCAGAGAATTCGTCATTTATGCGACAATTGATGACGGATAGAATAGCTTTCGTTAAATAGTCTTTTCTTTGCGTAAAGTGAAGTCCAACGCAATACGATGAATTACTCATCATATATTATTTATTTAAATGACTTGAGTTCGTTATCATTCACATGAAATTACATTTTTCTGAAGAGATTGTATAAAATCGTTTTTTGAATAAGCGATATGCGTACATAGAAAGAAAAAGTTATCCAAAAAATATTGGAGGTTTCTATCTTTGTTTGTAATTTGATGCCAGAATGGAAAAAAAATTACTCGAGGTAGTACAAGAATTTCTCATTTTTTCTAGTACAACTTTTTCAAGTTCTACGGAAAAACTTGCTACTTCATGTCTACTAAAAAAATGAAGAATTCTTCTCACTATAATTTTGTTGAAATTAATTCTGCGCAACGGAAACTAGATGATCTAAATTAGTAAATTAATTCACGAATAGAATTGACCAATAATGGGTGATATATTGCAACAATGAATGACCGATAATACCCAATTTATTGCCCACTTATGACTGATCTATTGAGCAGTTTGTTCGTCTTATTAGTACGTCACATAATGATCCAATACAAGGGCATTCAAAATCGAGAAAATAATCTCCCAAAAACATCAACAACATCTCACAATTAAAGCCTCATAAGTCGTGTGCTTTAAAGGACATCCATGATTCAGCCATAAATGTTCTGTTATTCAGTCGCATCTTACGCCATCTATTGCCCAATACAACTGAATTCAATTCACCGTCAATTCTACAATTGTTGCTCTAACTTTGCTTTTTGGGGCACTTATGCCAACATTTTTTCCAATCGTCGAAACACTTGTTAGATTCGATTTTCGGAATTGCCTTCAAAGCCTTCTTCGATTCGGCTTGTATCTCTTCAATCGTGTCAAAAAGGTGTCCTCGCAGTGGTCTTTTGACATTGGGGAATAGCCAGAAGTCACACGGAACCAAATCAGGCGAATATGGTGATTGTGGAACGATATGCGTTGAGTTTTTGGCGAAATGGTCACGAAGAACGAATGCAGTGTGAGACGGCGCATTATCGTGATACAAAAACCACGAGTTGTCTGCCCAAAATATCTTTTGAAACGGTGTTGAGTGATCCTCTTGAAATGCCAATAGTGTCAGCAAGGTCTCTAATTGTCAATTGACGATTTTTGTCACTAATTCTTTGATTTGATTGACGTGTTGCTCGTCAGTTGATGTTGATGGTCGTCCGAAGCGTTCCAAGTCATCAACCCGTTCTCTGCCTTCTTTGAAATCTTTGTACCATTTATAAACATTTTTCTGCGGCATGGTCAAATCACCGAACTCCTTTTGCAACATTCTGAACGTTTCCGCAACTGAAATTTCATTCCGCAAACAAAATTTAATGGCACTTCTTTGCGCAACAAATTCAGGCATTGTAAAAATCGAAAAAATCACTTTTAGTCGTTTAGAAAACACAAGCGTAACTATGTAAAAAATGATGACATTGACATGAAATTTGGCACAGATGTCAGTAACAGTAGGACCAACATAAAAATAAAAAAGATTGCCCGAATCGGTTAGCCCGCGAAGTTTTAATTAAAAATTCACCTTAGTTTTTGCCCACAGTAGTATGTAATGCATTAAATATATTGGACGCTAAACGGAGTATTTAATGTGTTATTCGCTTTTGAATAAGCGAGTAGTAGATTCCAGCCTTTCGAATACTAAGAGTGAGAAGGAGCTGCTATTCTGGGCTATTCGGAAGTATTGCAGTGTTTGCGATCGACATTCACACAAAGCAAAATAGCACCTGGCCATAGTGACTAGGAAAAATGTAGTTGGAAAAAAGGAGTAAGCATAACAGATTTGTCAATAAATATTACAGTAATGCCTATGAAATTTACAGAATGAGAAATTTTTTCAAAATTTTAATTCAATAAGCATTTCTTTAATATTTATTGACAAATTTGTTATGTTTACTAAAAGGCGGTGAATTGGTCTAAAATATCTGTTAAGTTTACAGAAATTTTATACTGTCAGTTAGAAATGTTATTCATCATAAGATTACGAAACTGTAACAAAATTTTCAGTTGAATTATTTATTTAAAATTATTCCTGTAATGCAAGTTTCAGAATTGCCGGATACAAGTATCAGTATATTTAACACTTTATAACTGAAAATTAAGAAATTGTTTCTTAAATTTACTAAAGAGTAACTGAATTGTCTGAAAATCTATCTTAATTTTACGAGACTGTAATTGAATTGAACTCCAGTCATATGTTTCGGGAAATTACGGTAGAAATTTCTAAAAGTGTATTTTATCTTATGGACTCAGTAAATGTAACAGATTATTTTTCTCTGTGAACTTTGGGAACATATGAAGTATTGATGTACTAAAAAAGTTCAAACACATCATTTGTTCCGCAAAACAAACAATTTTACAGTATGAAAGTGAAAGTTTGAAGGATAAATTTAGGGAAATCTGTCCTATAGTAACGATTTGAATTTTCTTGCGTGAAGAATTGATCTATTGCATCTAATAAAATAGGACTCAAAAAGAGTTTATTTGAATTAAAAAACAGCAATTCATACTTTAATTTAATCCACTTAACCTTTTCAGTCATATGTCTCCTACAGAGGACAGATCATGATAAAGTGCAATCATGGATTTCTACGAATAAAATAGATGTAATATCTAAAATAAAATTATTGCTTCATTTGTTTCCAGATCGGCTAAAAACAATCTGAATAAAGCCTACTTTATAAAAATGAGACGAATACATTTTTTTCATGGTTTTCCAAAAATTGTGATTGAAAGGGTTAAGAATATACATTCATAAGTACAGTGCCCCTATTACATAAAAGTGAATATTATTAGATCGAAGTAATGACCTGAAAATTTGCTTCAAATATATATGCGGTTCCAAGTAATATGACTGTTGTTATTATTTTCTTGATGGAAGGAAGTCGTTTTTCTAAGCTGAGAAAATATTAGCATCCGTCAACTGAAATCGTGCAAGTAAATGCATTTACTGGAATCAAGTTAAATTCTCCTTCGTATAGAGAGATAATTTATCTACATCAAGAAAAAAAGTTTCTTTGAAGATAGAATACTTTTAATTTTGAAAATGAAAACAACATTCCGATAGAATTTGCCAAAATTCATCTGCTTTTTTAATTTTGAAAACAAAAGTAGTCTATCTACGTCCGCTTTTACCTTCTCTGCATTTCGCAAATTTAAAAAAAAAATTTATTTACTTTAGACACAAATATGTAGAAACCAAAAATCAATAAAATTTGTTAACTTCCTGAATATCATATGCCCTTAAAAAATTTCTTAATTGTTTTTTTTCTTTGAATTAAAGAAATAAATCTCTGCACAGTCGCATAATACTAACGTAATGTGACTCACAGAAATATTTTCTTTAATTTAAAGAAAAAATTGTCTTTGTTCAAAGATAATAAAATTAAATAAATTATTTTTTAAGTTTTGCCAGTACTGCATTTAAATCGAAAAATATTTTTTTTACTCAAATAATGATAAAAAAATAATTTCTTTCATTTAAAAAAGGCCAAACACATGATTTCTTAAAATCAAATAAATTTATAATTGTTCTAAAGATGTTTTTACCTTGAATTGAAGAAATGAAGTTAAAAAAACGATTTCTTAAATTTGAATAAAACTTTTCTTCTGGGCTGGGTAGATATTGTAGATGTGAATTACATTTTCTCAAAGTTACTAAATTTGTTTTTGATTTTAAATGAAAAAGGAAATTAAATTTACTTAAGGCTCTATCAGCCGTAAGGAACACATTCTCATGACACTCGCGCTCGATTTTCTGTATATATTTCTGTAACTTTCTCATATTTGCATGATGATTAAAAAAATTGATCTTCCTCCAAATATCTCAAAAAGGAAAAAAATGCGTTGACTGTTTTTATGCAAACGATTTTTTATTTTAACGCTTATTTTGTACCTCACATATTTTGGTTAAAAAATTGAATTTTTGATTTTCAATATTTGAAATCAAAACATAAAATACACATCTTGTCAAAAAATGTCCTACTGAAAATTTGTAGATCTTATTTAGGCGAATAATTTTCCATCTCCAGAGATCTTTTCGTTTGTGACATATTTTGTTTAAATAATAAAATTTTTCAAATTTAATCGCATTTTTTGAAATGAAAATGATAAATATACTTATCAGAAACAATGTCAGACAAAATTTGTAGATCTTACTGAAACGACCAATTTTGAAAACTTGCGTTTTTTTTAGTATTTCACATATTATTGTTAAAAAAATGAATTTTGGATTTTTAATAGTATTTTTTAAAATTAAAAAGAAAAATATACTTCTTATGAAAAAAATTATGCGATTCATACTTGTAGATCTTTATGTAGTAAACAATTTTGTATCATAACTTCTTTTTCGTCTTTCGTGTAATTTACCAGTATTAAAATTTTGGATTTTTTCATAAAGTTTTTTTCAAAAACACAAAAATGCTCTTATTTTAACAATTTTGGTCGGATATGGTTGGTTACCGAACTTATCCTTACTTTTTCGATTCCGATAAAGTATCCCAAAGCAAAGTATTCAATCCGATAATTTTATCGAGAATTATTGAGTACACGACCTACAGATAGACACTTTTATGAAAACCATTTTTTCTGACTCAGGGGGTCTCAAAATCTAAGGATTTGATAGAAATTCCGAAAGTGATTTTCCACACAAAACCAATACCTTCTTATGGGGCAAAATTTGCCAATTTGTAACACCAAACAAATTTCCTTGTTTCAAATTTATTGAAATTTTAAAAAAATGTTGTACTAGATACGAACTCATAATTCTAAAAATGATTTTGCATTAGCACCTACAATTAACTATTTTGAAAAAAAAAAAATTTTCATATAAATTTTTCAGTTTGAATAATGTTTTTGCATTTTTTGTAATAAGGACATGTAAAAAAAAATGTATCTTGCTTACCGTGAAGCTAGATTCTTCAACTTTCTAAATATGTGAATTACATAATGGAATAAACATTTTGTTCTGAGGTTTTCAGCGGTTTTAAGTGCTTGTGTTTTGTGTGCGCCGATGGCCCATTTAAGTTTTTGATACGCTTAGTCGTATCATTATTACGCGCATTTGAAAATAATACATTTTTGAAACGAAATATCATTTGGAGTACGGTAGAAGTGGTCAATAAATTAGTTTTTGACGAAATTTCAATATGAAACACTAAAATAAAAAAATATTGCACGAAGTTGAATCACTTTTTTGCACTCAAAAAAAAATAATAATTTAATTGAATCAAAAAAATTATTTTTTTGAAACACTTTCTTTGATGTAAAAAAATGTTTTGTTTAAATGAAAAAAAATGTGTTTAATTCAAACAAAATATCTTTGGACCAAATAAATATTTGTTCGAATCAAATAAATTTCTGCCTTAAATCAAACAAATTATATCTTTGACCATATATCAATGCATTAAATTCTTTGTTTTGAAAACAAAATTAATTTGATTCAAACAAATATTAATTTGATTCAAAGATATTTTGTTTGAATCAAACAAATTTTATTTCATTTGAACAAATCATTTCTTTAAATAAAAAAAAGTCGTTCAAACAAATCATTTTCTTTGATTCAATCAAATCTTTTTTCTGAGTGTGTGATCTCAAAAGCTGTTTCGTAATGAAATATACTGAAATTTATAGAACTGTGAATATATTAAAAGATTAGTATTATTTGCTAGACTGTCACGTCATATTTTTTTCACAAATGTAAGCGAGATAACATTTTTTTTAAATGTCCTTTTTCCAAAAAAAATGCAAAAACAATATTCAAACTTAAAAATTTATATGAAGAAATTGTTTTCTTTCAAAATAGTTAGAGCCATTGAAAAGAACGGAAAAAAAGCTACGAAAACCAATATATGCAAGAGACAATTAAAAAAATGTGCCCACTTTGCGGGCACATTTTCATCGTTCGCAAGTTTGAGCGCGCCCAGGGCACGCGATTTGATCGTCGCGCTGCGCGCTCCGTTATTTCTGGACCTCGCGCTTCGCGCTCGGTCTTGTGCTCTATGCACGCATTCAAGTTTATTTCTTATAATTTAATGAAGCTCAAATCAATTTTATAATATTAAAGATGATGTAAATTATTCATTTTCTCAAATTCACTAAATTTCTTTTTCAGTTTAAGAACGTTCTCTTTCCCGTAGATGTGCTCATCCTACTCTATTATAGGTAGTGGGATTACTGTTAAGCTTTCTAACCGAATGAGTTGAGCACTGTTTATGCGCAAAAGTAACAAAATGTGTCTTCTGCGTCGATTTGTGGATTTAGCAACACCGCTTTTCTGTCTTTCTCATATCGAGTCGAAAGCATATGGTGTGAGAGAGGTTATATTATGAGTTTATTGACAGTTTGTAAATACTAATAAGATGTCTAATAAATTTCGCAACAAAAATGGATTTTTTATTTCACAAAAATCAGCTGCTCGTAAAAACAAAGCTCTGGGAGCAATGTCAAATGTAAGCGTACGCTCGCGCTGTTGATGCGGTGTTGCCAAGTCACCATATTTGCTTCAGCAAGCCGGCTAAGAATTTGTGCAACTGCAAGTTTCCACAACGTATATCTTTAAAAGTAGTGCCGGTACACGTATTTTTTATGATGGCATACGATTCCTTATAATCTCTAGTATAATATACCAGTTTTCCAAAAAAATCTAAAGAAAATTGTGCTTTTAATGTAAAGAAAGGTATCGCAAAACTGAACTACGCCTATCTAACACGTGTTAAGAGATTCAACTTTAGAGTTTAATTTCTCGATTTTAAGTACCGGTCTTGATGTTAATCTTTTTACCGCTTTGTAGATCATGGTAAAAAGTACTTATTTACGAAGTTTGAAAGAAATCTAAAGAAAAGTGATTTTCAAGAGAACGTCCTTAAGTGGAACAGGAAATTCAATTTACTGAAGGCTCTATCGGCCTTAAGGAACACATTCTCATTATGACACTCATGCTTCGCGCTCGATTTTCTGTATACATTTCAGTAACTTTTTAATAAATTACATGATTAAAATAATTTATTTATTTTCTTCCAAATATCTCAAAAAGGAAAAACAATCGTAGACTTTATTTAAGGAAACGATTTTGCAGAACAACGCTTATTTCGTATCTCACATATTTTGGTGAAAAAAATCGAATTTTTTTAATATTAAAAATCAAAACATGAAATATACATCCTGTCCCAAAATGTCTTAATGAGAATTTGTAGACTTCATTTAGGCAAATAATTTCTCATCTAAACGTTTTTTATCAATCTCATATATTTTGTCTAAAAAATGGAATTCTTGAATTTTAATCGTATTTTTTGGAATTGAAACGAAAAAAATATGTTTTTTCAGAAACTGTGTGAGACAAAATTTGTAGATCGTTTTGAAACGAACAACTTTGTATTCTTACGTTTTTGCCGTATTTCACATATTATTGTTAAAAAATTGAATTTTCAATAGTTTTTTTTTAAATTAAAAAGAAAAATATGCATCTTATGAAAAAATGTTACAATTTAAATTTGTAGGTCTTTGTGTAAAAAATAATATTGTATCATAACGTTTTTTCGTATCTCATATAATTTAACTGGAAAATGGAATTTTGATATTGACTTTTTACATTCTCATCATGGATGAGAAGGCATTGGTTTTATGTGAAAAACGACTTTTGAAAATTTCATCAAATCTTTACGTTTTGAGACCCCCCTGAGTCAGAAAAAACGGTTTTTACGAAAGTGTCTGTCTGTCTGTAGTAGATCGTGTGCGGCATAACTCTTGACAGAATTATCAGATTGAATTGAGCTTTGGTACATTTTATCGGAGCCGAAAAAGTAAGGACAAGTTCGTTAACCAGCCACATCCAATCAAAATTGAGGGATTGAGCACTACTTTTGTGTTTTTGATAATAATTTTTTGAAAAAATAAAAAATTTCAATACTGGTTTTTGATAGTGCTCATAAATCTCTACAAATTATCCTGATAACATTTTTTGATTAAATCAAAATTAGAAATGTTACAGCATATTTAAATTCGAAAAAAGTCATTATCAAAATTCCATTTTCCAGTTGAATTATACGAGATACGAAAAAACGTTATGATACAATATTATTGAATAAATAAAGACCTACAAATTTGAATTGTAACATTTTTTCATAAGATGCATATTTTTCTTTTTAATTAAAAAAAAAAACTATTGAAAATCCAAAAATTCAATTTTTTAACAATAATACGTGAAATACGAAAAAAGGTAAGAATACAAAGTTGTTCGTTCCAAAATGATCTACAAATTTTGTCTCACACAGTTTCTGAAAAAACATATATTTTTCGTTTCAATTCCAAAAAATATGATTAAAATTCAAGAATTCCATTTTTTAGACAAAATATATGAGATACATAAAAAACGTTTAGATGAAAAATTATTTGCCAAAATAGAGGTCTACACATTCTTATTAAGAAATTTCTCGACAGGATCTATATTTTATGTTTTGATTTTTAATATTAAATAAATTCGATTTTTTTCACCAAAATATGTGAGATACGAAATAAGCGCTGTTCTGCAAAATCGTTTCCTTAAATAAAGTCTACGATTGTTTTTTCTTTTTGAGAGATTTGGAAGAAAATAAATTATTTTAATCATGTAGTTTATTAAAAAGTTACTGAAATGTATACAAAAAATCGAGCGTGAAGCGCGATCGTCATGATGAGAATGTGTTCCTTAAGGCTGATAGAGCCTTAAGTAAATTGAATTTCCTGTTTCACTTAAACTGAAAAAGAAATTTAGTGAATTTGAGAAAATGAGTAATTTACATCATTTTTAATATTATAAAATTGGTTTGAGCTTCAGTATTAAATTATAAGAAATAAAGTTAAATGTATGCGAAGAATACAAGACCAAGCGCGAAGCGCGAGGTCTAGTCCAAGCAACAGGGCATTTATTATGAATGATTTATGACATTATTTATTTCAGAAAACGGACTGCGCCATCAGAAGAAAGGTTGGTCATAGAGTAATTGTGTCATGTTTTGGACAACGAAATATGATTTATAAATTTTTTATCAACATTTAAGACCAAAAAATCGCACTTTTTTTAGTTTTTTGTTTATAATATTAAAGGTAATTATCCAATCTTGCTGACATCAATTGAAAAATTGCCAACAAAATAATCCGTCGCTCGATCTGATTGAATAATTAGAAGCGGAAAAAATTCGGAAAAACCGGGAAATTTAGCTTTTGTTAAAAAAATTAATATCTCAGTTAATTTTTAACTTTTTGGGTTGAAGTAGCAGACTTTATGCTCTTCAGATGTACAAAAAAACGGACACTTTGAGATAATACGTTTTCGCCGTATTGACACTTTAATTTATTTAATGCGTTAATTGCAAAATGTCTGCTTGCCGCAGAGGTGATCCGATTTTTATTTTGAAAACGGCCTTTAAAAATATAAATCAAGCACAACAGAACGTCAATCTTGGTTTTTCGCTAAAATGTTGCAAAGTTTATTTTAAAAAATCCCAAACATGGCTCTAAACGCCTGAACGCAGCAAAGGGACTGAGTGAGCCTACTCGCCTTCTCCCCCCACCAGTGTCCCTTTGCTGCGTTCAGGCGTTTAGAGCCATGTTTGGGATTTTTTAAAATAAACTTTGCAACATTTTAGCGAAAAACCAAGATTGACGTTCTGTTGTGCTTGATTTATATTTTTAAAGGCCGTTTTCAAAATAAAAATCGGATCACCTCTGCGGCAAGCAGACATTTTGCAATTAACGCATTAAATAGATTAAAGTGTCAATAGCGCGGAAACGTATTATCTTAAAGTGTCCGTTTTTTTATACATTTGAAGAGCATAAAGTCTGCTACTATTGCACTAAACGTCAACCTAAAAAGTTAAAAATTAACTGAGATATTAATTTGTTTAACAAAAGCTAAATTTCCCGGTTTTTCCAAATTTCCTCCGTTCCTAATTATTCAATCAAGTCAAGTGCTGGCTCATTTTGCTTACAATTCAATTGTCTACAGCTTTTCAATTGATGTCATCAAGATTGGATAATCACCTTTAATGTTATAAACAAAAAACTAAAAAAAATGTGATTTTTTGGTCTTAAATGTTGATAAAAAATTTATAAATCATATTTCGTTGTCCAAAACATGATACAATTATTTGATGACCAACCTTTCTTCTGATGGCGCAGTCCGTTTTCTGAAATAAATAATGTCATAACAAATTCCCTGTTGCTTGGACTAGTCCAGAATGAACTGAGCGCGCAGCGCGACGATCGAGTATTAAATTTTTGATTTTTTTCTAAAAGTTATTTTCAAAAACACAAAAGTAGTGCTCAATCCCTCAATTTTGATTGAATGTAGCTGGTTAACGAACTTGTCCTTACTTTTTCGGCTCCGATAAAGTGTGCCAAAGCTTAATTCAATCTGATAATTCTATCGAGAGTTATTCCGCACACGACCTACTACAGACAGACACTTTCGTAAAAACCGTTTATTCTGACTCAGGGGGGTCTCAAAACTTAAAGATTTGATGAAAATTTCGAATGTCATTTTTCACATAAAACCAATACCTTCTCATATGATGAGAATATAAAAAAATGCAAGTTACTTTTTTTTCAAAAAAGGTGTTTATGTGAAAAGTGTAAACTTACCACCCCTGTAATTTATCAACTTTTTCGGTGGTACACTTGGAAAATTTTGCCCCTCATATGATGAGAATCTAAAAATAATGTCTTAAATTTAAATAAAACTTTTTACTCTCTGTAGCTAAAGTAATTAAATGAAAATAATAGAGACCCGAATTATTTTACTGATAAAAGATGAAAAGCAAAAAGTAACTAAGTACTGAACTTGAGAGACTAAAAGATGAACGATTGATGAAAAAAAGAAAATTAGAAAATCGAAGTTCAATAGAGCCAGATTAGGGTAAGAAAGTCTCGTGCCACGGATAAGAGATTCTCATCCAACACAAGAGGAGGAAAGAAGTGAACTCAGAGAAAGATAAAAAAAGAGGATGAGGAGGGCGAGGTCGCAAGGAGACGAGGGCGTGAAGACCCTCTTCGGAGCCAAAACATAGAAGAGAGAACTCGTGTCGGGAAGTGGGGACCCTGTGACTAGCTTTTACTTCGAGCTGGTACACACTGCAGACAACTTTTACCCGACTCTCAGTCTCGGTTAGGCAGCGACGTGCGCGCTGCTGGCCTCACCAACAAATTGCCCCCAATAACCACTTGTTCACCGATCGCAGCACGCTTCGGTCGGCGAACATTCAAAAATCATCCCAATCTCCAATATTCATTACCTATTTTCAATTATTAAAATCCGACTCTTTACTTTTAAAAAACACTCATAATTTCATTTTTTCCTAAAATTTGCTATTTAAGAATTTGTTATAAAGTTAGAGAGAAAGAGATATTATAAAAACTTTTAAATGATTTAGTGATAAATGTTTGAGAGTTTTGCAGAAAGATCAAAAAGTGGGTTGGACCGAGTTTAAGCAAGAAGAAGTGGATTGTCTGGTGCTGGTTAGCGTTCGAAGAGCTGCTGGTACCACGCGAGACCGACACCAGAGGCACAGCCGATCAAGAATTGGCCGTGAGTAGTAGTAGTAGCAGCAGCAGCAGCAGCAGCAGACGACCACGAGGAGAACCGAGCGCAGTTTCATTCACCGAGGCAACCGGGAAAGACCGCGAAAGACCGCGAACAAGCGGAGAGCCTCAAATACCCGCGAAACTTTAGCGCTGACGTACTTTGCCTAAGGGAAAGGGAAGAATAGAACACGTGCATCCAAGCACACCCACTATATATTCTTTCCAGCTGTCAAATTCATAACTTAGTCATTAGAAAATGATTCCTTAAACAATTTTTCATAGTGGCGAACACCTTGTGATTTTTTTATCTCAATATTGAATAGGTGTCGAGTTTAATAATTTGCAGGTGTTGAGGTAAATCTGTTGAGCGTGTCTCGTATTGCTTCTTAACTGCATTCCTCAGTTTCTCAGTAATAAATACTTGTGATTTTATCTTTAAAGATTGACTCTTATTTGATGTTTGCGATTTCACGCTCGAATGTACTTTTCCTTCGTCAATCGTGACATTGTTAAGAGAGAACCAGTATTGGAAAAATGCCACGAATACCAATACCATTATTGAGTAAAGCTGACTCCAGCAAATCTACCAACACAATCAACTCGATTCATTGATATTCTAGCGAATCTTAAACTGAAAAAGAGTTTTTAAAGGAAAGAAAAACAATGAGTGTGATTGTGGATTATTCGCGTTTGCAACTTCGTGGATATTGCTGATAGGCAATTTGTATTAACTAAAAAAAAAGTATTGAGGAAAAATAGTCTGAAAGTGAAATTGGAAATGCGATAGGGATCATTTGTTTTGATGATTTATAAGTGACTCGAATAATTATTTGAGGCGAAAATTGATCGTGTCATTTAAGTAAAGATTGTTGTTAGAACACCCAAAAGATTTGTGGGCAGATGAAATGTGAAACACGAGGACACGTTTTGGAGGTGGTAGCGGTGGCGTCAACGGCAACCTCAGGAGCGGAAATACTTGGGGATAATATCTGGCGCTGGGCGCCTGAAATGACGGGTGCGAGACGAAATACTGTACCACATCGATACAAAAGTGTTTTCTTCTTTCTTCTGATAGCATTTCTACAACTCCACACTGTCATGGGTGAGTTTCTCATCAAAACCTTCAATTATCACAAAAACTCGTTTTAAATCAGCGACTATTCGCTCATTTTCTGTGAGTTATGCTGATTCAAATTTAGAGAGTAGACCCATAGCGTAATCGAATAAAGGACACCAATTGGTCTCTTTCATAAAATAATAAGTGTTGGGTTGTTGTCGATGCACCGAGGAAAACACATCTATAATCGGTATTCAAAAAATTGCGGAAATCACGTAAATCTTGGAAGCAATTGGATGTTGATCTAAAAGATATTAATGGTAAATTTCTATAAATCAAACGTACAATATTGATCTTAAGTTCTAATATCCTGGTTATTAAAATTAATATTCAAATTATACGTCATTTATGTCCATTAGGTCTATATTTAGATATTTAACGTTAATATATTTTTTCTACATATATATATATATATGTTTCTCTTCAATCATCTGCAATGACTTTAAATTGCCTTGCAATGAATTGTGATCATGTCCATTTATGTGTGTTTATTTGCAATCACTTTGTATTCACTTTTCAATTACAAGCAATTATTCCATAATCATTATGAATCAGCTATCAATGTTTGCAATCAGTCTTTGTGAAATTACTCGAAACAATCTGCAATATTGTAATCAAGCTTTGTTACAAAACTTTAAAGTAACAGGCGAAGTACATTTGATAAAAAAATTGTTTTACGAAACAATTTGCAGGAGATAAATTAGTATTTGTAAGATTTTGAATGGAAATTATATAACTCATGATTCCTCACACAGAACATTATTTTTTGCATTTTATTGAGTTTGAGTTGAAAATTTTTTTAAATACTTTTTTTCTATTTGGACTGTATAAAAAAAGGGACAAAATATTTTTTGATGTATAGAAATATTCTTTAATTTGGAAAATGATTTGTTTATATTAAAGTAAATATTTTAAAATCAAAAGACTTTTTAATTTGAAGAATTTCTTCCTTTCACCTAATATCAAAGAAATGTTTTTTTTTATCTTGAGAAACTGTTCTCTTATGGATATGAATGTTTATTGAAAGTTGAAAAAAAAATTCTTTTTGAAACGAAATTTCTGATTAGATCTATTTTTAGGGCTATTTAAATATACAATCCGAAAGTTCATTGAACGATGATAAAATCTTTTTATTCAAAACGAAATATTTTATTGTACCTATTTAAAAAAATATTTCTTCAAATCATAAATTTTTATTCAAAACCAACAAATTTTTGCATTCATATATGTTCAATTATATAATTTGTTTGATTCAAGGCAGAAATTTATTTGATTTGAACAAGTTTTTATTTAGTTTAAAGATACTTTGTTTAAATTAAACAAATTTTATTTCATTCAAATAAATCATTTCTTTAAATTAAGCCCAGTGGACACTCACAGTTGTTACGTAATTGTTACATAACACTTTTGTAAAAATGTCATCACACAAGTGTCGCAGTTACAGAACAAGAACCGTTATGGAACAGTTACATAACGAATCTTGTTTTGTAACTGCGACACTTGTATAACGACATTTTTACAGAACTATTATGTAACAATTACGTAACAACTGTGAGTGTCCACTGGGAAGAAAGTCTTTCAAACAAATAATTTTCTTTGATTCAATTAAATCTTATTTCGTAGTGTATATTGTTTGTTTACCGACTTGATACATCAATTATTAGGAACTAAATATTAAATATTCCCAATCGGAATTATTCTCTCCTAAAAACTTAACTTGTCATAAGTAAGTTTAAGGAAAAACACCAATACTCGGTTATTTTTGACCATTTTATATATTCTTGCTTGAAAGCTTGCCAAATATGAAAACGAAAGTTTTTCACCTGAAAAAACTTACGTAATATAACGAACTCTTTTTTTCTGATATTTATGAAACAGTACTTTGTAATTAATTTAAAAGCGTTATAAATTATCATAAATTTTTGAAAGGAATAATAGGATTTAAATAATATTCTTCAAGAATGATCGATCGGATAAAAGCGTCCATTGCACCAAAATATCCATATGGGGGGCTATATTGTAATTTGAGCCCTGATCATATATATATATATATATATATATATATATGTAGTTTCCCGTGTGGTTTATCATGCGGTTTTTTATGCCCAATTTTTTTATTGAATGATTGTTTTCAAATTGTAAAATATCAAAATTTTTTACGTTAAAATTGTATCTTAAGTTATGCATCATTTATGATGTATACATCATTTACACGATATGAAAAGACTCGATCAGGATATAGGAACGGATAGGGAACTGACTCAAACTATTCCCAGGACTGTTGAATATAACATCAACATATCTACAAATACTTCAATACGTTTTTCCATAAACGTGGCACAAAATTAATTTGAAAAAATTTTATGTGAAAAAAGGAACGCTTCCACTCTGCTGGGTATCGAGCCCAGGACCTTTCGATTGCCGGTCGAATGCTCTAGCATCTGAGCTACGGAGGTTCCTTTTTTCACAGAAATTTTTTCCAAATTATATTGAAAATTCCATCTAGTCTTAAATGACGTTAAATTAATTTTTAATCACAGGTTGATAAGGTTTTCAAAAAATTAGTAAAATTAATTTCCTCTCGATATTTTGTACAATTTTGCTAATTTCTTAAAAAAATATTTTTTTGTGGAGTAAATTAGTCAAAATATTTTTCAATTAGTACAAGTAGTGACAACCAGCATAACAAGACATAAGACTTGCTAATCCACGAACAAATGATATACTAATCAATCATATCAATCAGTAGAAAAATAATTATTTTAACCAGAAAAATCTTCTTTCGTATATACAAAACAATCTTGAAGATTAAATACAATGGAGCACTAGCTTTTAGCTGGATTCTTCTAATTTAATTCGTAGTTTTTTACATTCTCATCATGGAAAGGTATTTGTTTTATGTAAAAAATGACTCTTAAAATTTCTTGAGGGTCCAAAAAAAAGAACGAGTTCGTTAATCAGCCACTTTTAACCAACGGTTCAGTTTTTTGTCCATAAAAAACGTTTTTCTAAAAATAAAAAATTCCATTTTCCCGCCAAAATATACGAGATATAGATAAAATGTTAAGAAACAAAATTGTTTATTTCGAAGAGATCTAAAAATTTTATGCTGACCATTTTTTCATAGGAGTTATACTTCTTATCAATTAATGAAAAATGTTATTAAGCCTAGTGAGGTCGAAAGCGTCACTTTTTCCACAGGAAGATTTCAAATTGTATAAAAATAAAAACTTCTGATATCCAAAATAACTATACAAGATACGAAAATAATTTTGGGGACAAAATTGTTCATCTCAAGAAGATATAACAATTTTCTTGAGACCATTTTTTGATTGGAGACGTAATTTTCGTTTTAATCGTGAAAAACATTATCAAAAATAAAAAATTCCATTTTGCACCAAATCTATGCGGGATACGAAAAAAATTATTAGAAACAAAATTGTTCGTTTCAAAATATCTATAAATTCACTGATAACTATCTTTTTATATAAATGATATATTTTGTTTTATTCATCAAAAAGTTTCCTAAAAATCAAACAATTCAATTTTCCCGCCAAAATATACGAGATACGGAAAAATGTTAGAAAAAAATTCTTTATTTCGAAAAGATCTACAACTTTGGTCTCAAAGATTTTTTTAAAAGGTTTATATCGTTTGTTTATTAATGAAAAATATTATTAAAAAAAATACTTCAGAGCGCGGAGCGCGACTACCGACTCGCGCGCCCTAGTTTTTAAAGGCAAAAAGTGTGGCTCTAATGGATATAATACAAAAATAGAGCGCTTAGCGAGAGTATTACGATAAGAATGTGTGTTCCTTAAGACCGATAGATCCTTTAGTAAATGGAATTTCTTTTTTAATTTGAAATCGAAAACAAATTTAGTAATTTGTATTTAAAGGACAGAACATCGAGCGCGAAGCGCGCGATGAGAATGTACCTACAAAGAGGGCAGATTTTTTCAATTCCAATTATACTAACAGAACAGTTTTTAAAAATTTATTATTATTTTATTATTATTTTTATATTTATTTTTATTTGAATGTACATGAAATGTATGCTTGTTTGATTTGAAAAAACTGTTTTCTCAATGCAGTGATTTGAATTCTCAATGAATATGCCTTAAAACAACTATTTTTATAGCCCAAAATTAGTCACTGGTTGAAATCATTAAAAAAATAATCAATTGAAATTAAGAAAGCATATCTTAAAAAATTAAGGCTGATTCTACAACTTTTGCTATTTTCCTGTATCAAAACAGACGGTGAAAGTACAATTGTCACTGGACATGTTGGGGAAAATAACGTGTTTCACTCGTGAAAAAGTAGCGATTGTCGATTCGTCTGATTGCAGCACTCGCCTTCGGCTCGTGTTACAAACTTCACATTCATTGGCAATTGCTCGTTTTCCCTACTAGGAAAACAAATAGCTATTTCCACTCAGAGAACATTTCCTCAAATCACTGAAAGATATAGATTGGTCCTCAGTTAAAGAAAATTTTATTTTTTTAAAAAATATTTTGTTTGTCTTTTTTTTCGCTTCAAAGGAATGTACTATTGTTCAAATTAAAATTTTCCTTTGATCTGAAGAAATTAATTTTTATTTTATTTATGGAAATCAATATACAAGCATTCAAAATACAATTGCAGCTAAAAATATCAATATTTAAGTTCTTTCATCGATTTATTTGGGCCAAAAAAACATTTCTTCAGATCAAGAAAATCTAAATAAATAATTTTTTTGAATAAAAAAATTAAAATACGTCATTTTTTAAGTTCAGGACATCTGATACTTGAAAAAGTAACAAGATTTTGTGAACAATTTGGCCTAGTTTCTGCATACTTACGTCCAAAATGCATTAAATTTTGTATTCGAAATTTAGAAAATGATAGAGAAGATAAAAACGGGCAAATACTACTTTTGTTTTTGATAATGAAAAACAAATTTCTGATAGAATTTGCTAAAATTGAACTTTTTAAAATTTTCCAAACTAAAAGTTGTCTATTTGCGTCCGTTTTTATTTTATCTACCATTTCCCAAATTTTGGACACAAACATGTATAAACTAATTTTACTAGATTCCACCCAAGTATATTCTATCAAAGAAGTAACTTCTTCTAAACAATATCTTGTAATAACTTTGATTTCAACTCGAGTTTTGAAGGGGTGACTTGTATCTGAATATTTGCGCGTCTGGTTCACCAAAAAATGCAAATTTTCTACACGAAGAGATTCTTTTGAGCTCTTGAATATTTTTCAAAATTAATTATTCTCATTTTTACATAATAATTAGGAATCCACCTTGACCCACTGGCAGATACTGTAGATAGGGATAACTCGACAGAAGCGTGACTCAGAGTGGTGGAGTCTTCTTTGTCAAGGGTCCGGTCAAGTTGCCTCTCAACATGTTGAAGGGTCCCAACGGATGGTAGGGGAGGGATTTTATGAAAGAGAGTGCAAGAAAAAGAAAGAGTGAGAGATGAGTTAACCACTGTGAAAGAGAGAAAAAGTAAAATAAGTGAAGATGGAAGCCAATAGAAAAGGAAGATGGAAGGGCAAAAGAAGAAGGTGATATGGATGCGTAAGAAAGAAAATTGCTTCCTTCACTGGAAAGATGGAAAATTATTTCTTTTATTGCATCCCCCATCCTATTTATCGCTCTCTCTTTCTAGTAACTCTACCTTGTACTACGTACCCTCATTCCTGTTTTTCTTTTGCCAAAGGCTTCGTCTGCAGGTCTGGACGCAAGACTCCACTCTTTAATGCAGAGCACTGACCCGCAAACTGGTTCGTCCATTACACTAGGTTATATATTCTCCCTCTCTTAATATTTCTCTCCCTTACTATCTCCCTGAATTTCATTCTGCCTTCATCTGTCTCCCTGATTTTCTTTTCAGGATTTATAACATATCAGTCTTGTAACGGATGAACAAAATGTAAAACAGTATTCTTAGCCCTCAGTATTATTCAAATATAATTCATCTTATTTTTATAAACACGAGCATACTAGGGTGTTTGATATTGACGTGATAAAATGAACGAGAATTAATTTTTTTGACAAAAATCGCTTTTATTTCTCAATGTACTCTCATTTTAGCTTGATACAACGGGTTCAACGATCTTTCAACTTTTCCATGCCTTCCAAATAATACGATTTGTCAAACCCTCCAAAAAACCATTCTGTTTCCCATTCAACTTCTTCGTTCGACTCAAAACGCCTACCACATAGCCATCTCTAGAGGTTTTGGAATAGATAATAGTCGCTGTGGGCCAGGTCTGGAGAATACGGTGCATGCGGAAGCGATTCGAAACCCAATTCATGCTTTTTTGCCTGTGCAATGTTCGATGTATAAGATGGTGCATTGTCATCACAAAAAGGATTTTTTCCTTCAAATGTGACAGTTTCTTCCTTATGTACACAGTGTGTCCCAAAAATAACCGAACTTTATATTTTAATCATACAACATGCAGCGCCATCTATTGAAAATTTGCAGCATTAAAAAGATACATTCATCCTTTTTCAAACGCACCTAAATTCATGTAAATCGGATGCCAGATGTGAAAGTTACAGCCATTTCAATAAAAGAAAAAGTGTGCTAATGTTACAAATCAAAAATGGAACAAAGAGCAAATATAAAATTTTGTGTTAAACTTAAAAAAAAATTCGCTGAGACATACAAATTGATGAAAAAAGTTTATGGTGATGATTGTATGAGTCGTACTCCGTGGTCTACATGATTTTAAAAATGCTCGTAAGAATTTAAATGACGACCTAAGGCCAGGTCGTCCAGAAGTTACTAATCGTGCTGAATTGGTGGAAAAAGTCCGTGAAATCATTGGTATCGATGCAAATTTTACTACGAGAATGTTGGCTGAGGAATTAAATACGAGTAAAAACACTATTTGGAGAATTTTAACTGAAGATTTGGGTAAAAGAAAGGTCTGTGCACGTTTTGTTTCACATCAGTTAAACGCACCACCTCACAAGACCAAAAAAGTCAACGAATTTTTGATGAAAAAACGGATTTCTCTCATCAACCACCCTCCGTATTTGCCTGATCTATCACCATGTGACTATTTTCTATTTCCAAAACTGAAAACCAAAATGAAAGGAACATTTTATGATGATATCCCAGCCATTCAAGCAGCCGAAACCGAGGTGCTGAAGAACATTCCTATAAATGACATAAAAAAATCTATTCATGCGCTGGTTGATCGTTCCAAACGTTGTATTAAGTCTAATAGAACCTATTTTGAATAAATAATAACTTTCAAAGATAATATAATGTGTATCTTATTCTACAAGGTGCGTTTCAAAATAAACGAGACTGAGCTAAAATAGAAACGATAGGAGCTTTGTTCTAATAAATTCGAGTTTATTTATTCAAAATAGTCCCCTCCGGCCTCGATACACTGTTTTGCGCGATCCAAAAGCTTTTTGAAAGAGTGTTTCAGGTCATTAACCGAAATGTCCTTCAGGATGTCGGTACAAGCCTTTTGGATGGCCTCTACGGACGCAAAATGTTTTCCTTTCATGGCCAAATGCAATTTTCCGAATAGGTAGAAGTCACAGGGAGCCATATCAGACGAATACGGTGAGTGGTTTACGGATAAAATGTGATTTTTGGTCAAAAAATCAGTGATAAGCGTTGAACGATGGGCCGGCGCATTATCGTGCAAAAGGCGCCAACTGCCATTTTTAAGGTATTGCGGCCTCACACGGTGAATTTTCGGTCAAAATGCGATGAATTGAATCTTTTGACATGTTTAATTCCATTGCCATGTGTCGCAAAGAAGATTTTGGCTCATTTTTTATAAATTCACGCACAATTTCAATATTACGTGGTGTAATCACGAAACTTTCCTGACCGGGATGTTCGTCGTCCTTGATGTCTTCACGACCTTCTTTGAATCGTTTAAACCACTCATGGACTCTGGCATGGAATAAATAATTGTCACCATACACTTTTTTCATTAATTCAAACCTTTCAGTAAAAGTTTTACCAAGTTTCAAACAAAACTTAATAATATTCGCTCTTTGTCCAAAGTTCATTTTTCGACCGATGCTATAAACACACTGTCCCTTATAAAGCAATAACTCGGCTTTTAATTGTCCGTTGGTCATGAAATTTTGACAGAACGTCAGTGAAGGATGTACCTTTCCAACTCCTACTCCCATCAGACGATAGCCCCACTATAAATAGCTATTTTGAAAAAGTCTCGTTTATTTTGGAACGCACCTTGTATATCCAAAAAGTTCGGTTATATTTGGGACACACTGTGTAGTCAACGAATCGATCCAATAATGCAGCATAATGTGCTCCAGTAATCGTCCTTCCTTTCTCAAAGTAGTCGATGAAGATTACTCCATGTGCATCCCAAAAAAACACTAGCCATAACTTTCACAGCAGATTGTTGGGTTTTCGAACGCTTTGGTGCTCTTTCACCAGGTTTAATCCACTGTTTTGACCCTTCACGTGATTCGGGAGTATAGTGGTGGATCCATGTTTCATCCATTGTCACAAATAGACGCTAAAACACTTTTGGATTGCGGTTAAAATAGGCCAAATTTTGCTCCGAAGTGGTCACACGAATGCGATCTTTGTTGATTGTGAGCTATCGCTGCACTCATCTTGCACAGAGCTTCCTAATGTACAAATGTACAGTTCTGTTTCATTTTTTGAAAACTATTACAGATTTTAAAACGTTTTTTTTTTTTTTAATAAAAGTACTCTCGAAGGACTACGGCGCTGCTACCTAATAGATATTCCAGTCCCCATCGTTGTCCAGAATGGCCTGGCACCTTTTCGGCATGCTTTCCACTAATTTTTCAGCGTAGTCCGTTGGTAATTCTTGCCATATCTTCCTAATTATTTGCGAGAGCTGTTTCAGGGTGAACACACGTTTTTCCGCAAGTTTCCTCTTTAAAACACTCTAGACATTTTCGATTGGATTCGCATCGGGGGACTGTGATGGCCAGTCCAAAGTTGTGATGCCATTTTCTGTTTTCCAGGCGGTGCAGAGACGGCTTCGATGTTTCGGGTCGTTATCTTCTTGTAAGATCCAATCGGCCGTATCGGATCCAAGCATCTTTGTAGCAGACCTTAGAAGACCACGTCCATATATTTGGACCATTTTCTGAGCATTCAAGTTCTCGGTGAAGAGCTTTAAACACCCAAAACCGCGCTTGCTCGTTGTTGCTCGCGATTTGCCTCTTTCAGGCAGATCGTCGACTGTTTTATTGGCTTTATAACGCTCAACCCACTTCTTTACGAACGATTTCGACTTTTTGATGTATTTAGCAGCGGCTGTATAGGACATAAGTGGTCCCTTTGGATGGGTACACAAGAAGACCGCTTCAAAACATTTCGCGTACACAGAACTCATTATGACTCACGTCTGCTCTCTAAGACGATTCGAGCGCTACTAAATCGCCTTGGTAAGTGCGCCGTAGTCCTTTGAATGTACTTTCTTTAAAAAAACAAAAAGTTCAAAAATCTCTAATAGTTTTCGAAAAATCGAGAACTCGCTCTTGTTTAACAGACTGTATGTGCAAAATATTGACCAGATGCTCACTTGAGATGGATACAATTTCAGCTATCTCTCGCACTTTCACTTTCGGGTCATTCAAAACAATATCATGGATTTTATTGATCATTCCTGGTGTAATGATCTCATTTGGACAACATGGACTTGGTATCTTTTTTGTCCTCCTACGAGCACAACGAAATTCGGTAAATCACTTCTGAATCATTCCATACGACGGAGCAGAGTCCGAATAATATTTATCGAGCTTGGCCTTGGTTTCTGATAAGATCTTTCCACGCAAAAAGTAGAGTTTAATCAACACACGAAATTCACTTTTTTCCTTCTTTGTCAAAAATTCGGAAGTTGGTTGCTTTCAGACACTCTAACTTGTAAACTTATGAATAGATTTGGCTAAAATTTTAACAGAAGAGGTTTGAAGGATGGAACATGCCAACAATGATAGCCGTTTGATTATTGAAATTTATGTAAAGAAATTTTACGTTTGGTTCTTCCCAACTGACTCCTCAATAAATTGACGAGATTGTGATGCAGACTATACATGATTACTGAAGTGTAGTAATCATTTCAGTAATGAATTCCGATTCCTTTTTTTCCATTGTTCTCCATGAAGAATGAATTTTTCTGGAGAAAAATCGATATCGTCAGATTGCAAGAATGATAAATTGGTGAAGTTTAGTTGCTCGAAAAAAGTTTTAAAACAGTACCAATCTAAACACTGCATAGAGAAAAATAGCACCTGGCCATAGTGACTAGGAAAAGTATAGTTGTGAAAAAGGAGTAACTGGAACGACGGAGACTTGTTGTTTATACTTGATCCATTGCTACAGCAACATGATTTTTAGCCATAGTAGCCATATTCTGAATACCTGGTCGTGGCGACTAGTTAACGTTTAAACATAAAAAGTTCATGTAACTTTTTCTGGGTAAAAATTATAAAGACAGAAATGCCCGTGCAGAAATTTTGGTGAAGTTCCGATCGGGCCCCGATAGGGTAATCTGTCTAGCGCCAGACCAGTAATGAAACGCCCCACCTGATCGAGTCCAGATCTGGGCCTGTAAAATGAGGGACCGATCTGGTCCAGATATGGTCCCTTCTAATTTTGTATTTCTACAAATAGTAAAATTCAAAAACTTTTCGTTTAATAACAATAAATAGTTAGTTCAAAAAAATGTATTTCTTAAATTCAGATTAGTAATGCAACAGTATAATCAAAAGTGGTCAAACAGTATAATCTTTAAACCCATCTTCGTAGTCTGTAAAACTATTCGATACTTCTGAATCTAAAAATAAATTACATTGTTAATAATGTTCTTTCTAAAAAATTCACTTTGGAAAATTGAATATACGGTATAAAAAATAATGAAACACATCGTTTTACACTTGAAATTATAATTTTCTTTTCATTTCAAATTACCGTTAATAAAAAAATATTTCAAGTAATGATCTAATTCATTACAATGTTAGGATTTATGTTATGAATCTAGTGAATTAACTTAGCTTGATCTATGATGCGGATATAAGAAATCTCACCAACGATTCTGCGCTTCCGAACTCGCCATTTACTTTTTGCTTTTGACATTTTAATTTCAATATAATATCACGAGCACAGCACAAAATTTGAAAACAATCTTGCCTATCATAATCCGATGTGGTTCCGACCCGGGACACACCATGTGCCCCCCTGCGGCCACATGTGGAAAATCCGATCGAGCCCGGATCGGAACTTGGGAACAAGTTGGGCAATTTCTGCACGGGTGTAACAGGAACGAATACTTTTTTAGGAGTGAGTAATGAAAAGATGATGAATTTACTTTTATATTGTACCGAACGTAGTCAAAATACAATGTTCCACGTAGTGACGTTACGCATTTGATTTTACATAACCTCAAATTTGATTTTGTGAAATTATAAATCTGGCTGCAACTGCATTACATAGTTGTTGTGACTTCATTACTCACCACAAAAAGTAGTTAAGGACCATTTCAACTACATATATCACGTCACTATGCCCAGGAATTTTTTTTCTTTGGTCAACCTAAAGGGTGATTCAATAAGAGTTTGGGAGTTTGTTTAAAGTAGAACACATAAAAATTAATTTAATAATAAAAAATTCTATTTGTGAGGTTAGTTCGGTTCATGACATTTAATATTTGAAAATAATTTTCTTTAAATGTTGTCCACAACTAGCTCTCACATGGTCCATTCTGTGGGTTCAATTTTCGCTTCCAATGCATCAATCGATTGTGGTTTATCAACATAAACAAGTGACTTCATATACCCCCACAAAAAGTAATCCAACAGCGTCAGATCTCAAGATCTTGAAGGCCAATTCACGGGTCCATTTCTTGAGATGATTTGTTCATGAAAATTTTCTTTCAATTAATCGATGGTTTCGCCTGCTGTATGGCACGTTACACCATCCTGTTCAAACCACAAGTCAGGTACAACAATATCTTGAATTATTGGCAACAAAAATTCATTAACCCTTTCAGGGGCAAATTTTTCTGGTGCATCTACTCCAGATATGATAGTGACTATAAGGATTTTCGGGGTTGCTGATTACGAATCTGAAGTCAGATTTTCAAAATTCAAAATGGCGGATCCAATATGGCGGTCAAAATTTTCAAAAAAGGGTAAATTGATGCTAAATTCTGGTTATAAGGGTTTTTGGGATCGCTGATTACGAATCTGAAGTCAGATTTTCAAAATTCAAAATGGCGGATCCAATATGGCGGTCAAAATTTTTAAAAAAGGGTAAATTGATGCTAAATTCTGGTTATAAGGGTTTTTTCAATTGCCTGCGATCTGGTGATCCCGGAAGAAAGGAATGTGATTTAGAAATTTGTTCATAAAAAAATTAATAATGAAAGTACGCAATGATAATGGCACTGTTTCAATGACTTATATTAGGTCTGTCGTTTGCGAGCGTATCACTTTATTTCGCCGCAATAACACTGTTTACTAAGATTCACCTAGCAGTCACGGTAAAAATGATTAAGAAATTTTGCTATGGAAAATACTGAAAACTAAATGGTGAAGAAAAGAATTGTATAACTTTTATCCGCTGTTGTGGGGCCAGAGTAATAGTGAGTGTAACATGCACATTGACCATTCAGTGTAAAGAAAGTTACTAGGACCTCAATGATGACATAAGATCTTAGAGTTATAAAGTTGAATAAATATATTCATGAAATTATAAATAATTTGCCCGTAAACAATGTTAAATAAATAAGTAAATTACAAAATATGAAAAAAATTCATTATTCGAAATATTTTTAAAAAAATTTTGCAAAAACTAGCTTACGAAAAAATCCGAAAAAAATATATATCATAAAACTAAGTGTGTAGAATACGTCAAAAAATCAGCAGAAGCTCACCTTTGCAGGTTACGGAAAAACCGATTTTTTTCTGAAAAAAACGTGTTTTTTCGTGTTACTTTTTTATAACAAACAAATGTATAAATGAAATAATGCAATTTTTCACCAGATTATAATAACTCAGACTTCTTAGAGCCTAATAAGTATATATTTGCTTAGATAAAGTGTCAAAATCTATCGGAAATATAAAAAATACTAAGACAAAAAAGATGGTAGATAATCGTCCCACCGCCCCTGAAAGGGTTAATAAATAAAATAGTCGAAGAGCACGAACATTTTTTTACTGAGGACTGATTTTGGAAATAAATTTCCGTAATTTGTAGTCACAAATTTCATATGGACATGAAAATTGTCACGAGTGATATGCCCAAGAATCTCTATTGAAGAAAGTATCTCGTATTGGATCACCCTTCATTTGATGTTATTTTATAATCCATAATTTTCTTTTACCCAAACAGAATATAATTTATTCTAAGAGACTTAAATTTTGTTAGCAACCTGAATTTTTATTTGGTTCTTTAGGGATAGCAGTAGAAAAATCTTTTAGTGATTGAAAAAATACATCTATGGCAAAGTAAACAAATAATATCGGTTGATTCACACGAAATAGCATTCAAGCATTCTTGTCTTTTTTTATTTTCTTAGAAAGGTACATTTATCACGACTCAGGCACGACTTCCGTTCGACTTTGGCGGCAAAATAATTAGTATATCTTTGTATGCTAATACCGTAGGTCGGGAATATATTTGCAATATAATTTCAACCGCGAACAGTTGGGTCGAAGATTCGCATCGGAATGTGTTGCATATTTATATGGTATTCAGATCAAAGCCATTGAGTCACGGTCTTATGGTCACTTACAAAGCACTGATCTCTGTAATAACGGAATGTGATAGGAAATCTTTTCCTAGCTCTTTAAGCCACATTTACACGTCGTGCGGAAAGAGTATAATGGGTGTTTTTGCATTGTATATGGAATTTATTCAGAAACTTATCTATAACGTTTCATAATTTCACGCAACAACTGGTAAATATATTTGATTTTGATGAATGTTTAGGTTCGGAATTTTTGAAAATTCAATATTATGGCTGATCAAATATTCAAAAAATCAGTATCTCTTTATAGTTTTCAGTAAAGAGGAAAAACTGTCTTTGTACATTACAAAGTACATTTTTTCATAATAATATTAATTTTAAAGTGATATCTGACACAATTATATTAAGAAGCGAAGAAATTGTTTATATTTCCATCCCTCGTTTTTTGTAGTTAAATCGGTTTTACGTGAAAGTGTTTTTTTAGCATCAAAATGACATTGGGTGATAAGAGCATAAAACATTTAAATGTACTTTTTTACATTCTCATCATGGATGAGAAGGTATTGGTTTCATGTGAAAAATGACTTTCGAAATTTTCATCAAATCTTTACGTTTTGAGACCCACTGAGTCAGAAAAAAGGGTTTTTACGAAAGTGTCTGTCTGTCTGTCTGTAGGTCGTGTGCGGCATAACTCTCGATAGAATTATTAGATTGAATTGAGCTTTGGTACACTTTATCGGAGCCGAAAAAGTAAGGACAAGTTCGTTAACCAGCTACATCCAATCAAAATTGAGGGATTGAGCACCACTTTTCTGTTTTTGAAAATAACTTTTTGAAAAAATCAAAAATTTCAATACTGGTTTTTTATAGTGCTCATAAATCTCTACAAATTATCCTTATAACATTCTTTGATTAAATCAAAATTAGAAATGTTACAGCATATTCAAATTCGAAAAAAGTGAATATCAAAATTCCATTTTCCAGTTAAATTATACGAGATACGAAAAAACGTTATGATACAATATTATTTTCTACATAAAGACCTACAAATTTGAATTGTAACATGTTTTCATAAGATGCATATTTTTCTTTTTAATTAAAAAAAAAACTATTGAAAATCCAAAATTCAACTTTTTAACAATAATATTCGAAATACGAAAAAAACGTAAGAATACAAAGTTGTTAGTTTCAAAAAGATCTACAAGTTTTGTGCCACATAGTTTATGAAAAAACATATATTTTTTGTTTCAATTCCAAAAAATATGATTGAAATTCAAGAATTCCATGTCTTAGACAAAATATGTGAAATACAAAAAAAACGTATAGATGGAAAATAGTTTGCCTAAATGAGGTCTACAAATTCTCATTAAGACATTTCGGGACAGGAGGTATATTTTATGTTTTGATTTTTAATAATTAAAAAATTCGATTTTTTTCACCAAAATATGTGAGATACGAAATAAGCGTTGTTCTGCAAAATCGTTTCCTTAAATAAAGTCTACGACTGTTTTTTTGTTTTTGAGAGATTTGGAAGAAAATAAATTATTTTAATCATGTAATTTATTAAAAAGTTACAGAAATGAATACACTAAATCGAGCGCGAAGCGCGAGCGCCATGATGAGAATGTGTTCCTTAAGGCTGATAGAGCCTTAAGTAAATTGAATTACCTATTTCACTTAAATTCAAAAAGAAATTGAGTGACTGTGAGAAAATGTGTAATTCACATCATCTGTAATATTATTATAAAATTGGTTTGAGCTTTAGTATCAAATTATAGTAAATAAACTTGAATGTATGTGAAGAGCACAAGAACGAGCGCGAAACGAGCGATGAGAATGTGCCCGCGAAGCGGGCAGATTTTTTTATGTACATTACTGCAAAACGTTATGTACATTTCTTCCAGTTTAAAAATTCTGTAATTGGGTATGTATTAATTACTTTATAACAACATAGTTTGTTAGTTAATAGCATTTCTTAGTACTAAAAGATCGATCTTTAGAAAATCCATTCTTTTCAAGTTGATCTTTTAAAGAATTGGTTCTCGCGAGTGATTCTTGTGAGTATCCTAAAGGAAAGTAGTTACAGACATTTGACATACGGCCTATCTTCACAAGACTCAAAAATTACCCCCTTTCTATCTTTTCCAATTTTCATTAGATTGAAAAGATTTTTGGAGGCCAAAATGCCACCTAATAGGACAACGTTTTGCCCTAGTTTCAGGTCATTCAAGAATTTTTTTCTCAACAACGACTTTATAAGAAGCGATAAGAAAAAAAGTTGGGTCAAAAGTAAAATGTATTAATAAAATTATTTTTCAGTGTTTCAAATTTTGTTCATGTAAAATAATCTTTTCTCTTTCAAAATAGCCCTTCAATAATAATATTGCTATTCTTGAAAGCAAAATTATCTATTTTTGCCTGAGGTCTAATTTTCGTGGATGAAAACTACCTTAATTTAAATATTATAAAATTCAAAATTTCAAAAACCGTTTCGTGACTCCATAGATATTTATTTTAAGACAAAGCGCATTATAGAAAATTTGAAAGTAATCGGTTGAAAAATTTCTGAGAAATCGTGTGTGTCGAGCGCAAAAACATTGTATCGAAAATAACGCGTTTAAAATTTTCGGAACGTAAAAAAAAGTTACTTACAATTAATCAGCGATCCCTGCTCTATATAATACTCATACTGCTTGATCCAATGAATCTTCCTGAATATATCGAAAAATTCATAATAAAAAAAAATCGATTTTTCAAAAGTGAGATAGTAGAATGACCCCTTAAATGGAAATGTTTTTACTGCGGCTGGCTATTTATCCGTCGTTTTTTGCGATACAGTATAATTAGACCTTGGGCTTTGCTCATAGTTTTGTGTTTTTCTGCGTATATCCAAATTTATTTCCATAAATAAAGTAAATTTAATGAAATTGTTGGACGTAGAAAAATGATTCGTAAAATTGACAGAAAGTTCGGTACTTATTTTTACAACTTGACTTTTTAGTAGATTTTACATCAATTTCAGTTAAATCCATCAATTTTCTGTATCTTTCACTTAGATCCCAATAAAATGTACAAAATACGAAAAAAAAACATGTTTTTTAAATACGATAAATACGCGTTAGAGATTGATGATTAAAAAATCTGCCCGCTTCGCGGGCACATTCTCATCGCGCGCTTCGCGCGCAGCTCGCAAGTTTGAGCACGCCTAGGGCGCGCGATTTGATCGTCGCGCTTCGCGCTCCGTTCTTTCTGGACCTCGCGCTTCGCGCTCGGTCTTGTGCTCTTCACATACATTCAAGTTTATTTCTTATAATTTAATACTAGAGCTCAAACCAATTTTATAATATTACACTCTAAAAGCAAGTGTGTTACTTCTACACATGAATCACGATAGTAACTTTTTAGGCATTTGAAGTGTGTAGTTTTAATACACATTACAAACGTAACGTTTAATTTTCAAACACTTTAACGTTTTGTACCCAAAATGTGTGTTAAAAATACACATTTCAAATGCCTAAAAAGTTACTATCGTGATTCACGTGTAGAAGTAACACACTTGTTTTTAGAGTGTAAAGATGATGTAAATTACTCATTTTCTCAAATTCACTAAATTTCTTTTTCAGTTTAAGTGAAACAGGAAATTCAATTTACTTAAAGCTCTATCGGCCTTAAGGAATACATTCTCATCATGACACTCGCGCTTCGCGCTCGATTTTCTGTATACATTTCAGTAATTTTTTAATAAATTACATGATTAAAATAATTTATTTTCTTCCAAATATATAAGAAAGGAAAAACAATCGCAGTCTTTATTTGAGGAAGCGATTTTGCAGAACAATGCTTATTTCGTATCTCACATATTTTGGTGAAAAAAATCGAATTTTTTCAATATTAAAAATCAAAACATAAAATATACATCCTGTCGAGAAATTTCTTAATAAGAATGTGTAGACCTCATTTAGGCAAATAATTTTTCATCTAAACGTTTTTTATGTATCTCATATATTTTGTCTAAGACATGGAATTCTTGAATTTCAATCATATTTTTTGGAATTGAAACAAAAAATATATGTTTTTTCATAAACTATGTGGCACAAAACTTGTAGATCTTTTTGAAACGAACAACTTTGTATTCTTGCGTTTTTTTCGTATTTCACATATTATTGTTAAAAAATTGAATTTTGGATTTTCAATAGTTTTTTTTTTTAAATTAAAAAGAAAAATATGCATCTTATGAAAATATGTTACAATTCAAATTTGTAGGTCTTCATGTAAAAAATAATATTGTATCATAACGTTTTTTCGTATCTCGTATAATTTAACTGGAAAATGAAATTTTGATATTGACTTTTTTCGAATTTGAATATGCTGTAACATTTCTAATTTTGATTAAGTCAAAAAATGTTATCATGATAATTTGTAGAGATTTATGAGCACTATCAAGAACCAGTATTGAAATTTTTTATTTTTTCAAAAAGTTATTTTCGAAAACACAAAAGTAGTGCTCAATCCCTCAATTTTGATTGGATGTAGCTGGTTAACGAACTTGTCCTTACTTTTTCGGCTCCGATAAAGTGTGCCAAAGCTCAATTCAATCTGATAATTATATCGAGAGTTATGCCGCACACGACTTACTACAGACAGACAGACAGACACTTTCGTAAAAACCGTTTTTTCTGACTCAGGGGGTCTCAAAACGTAAAGATTTGATGAAAATTTCGAAAGTCATTTTTCACATGAAACCAATACCTTCTCATCCATGATGAGAATGTAAAAATTAGTAGTTTCGTTGGAAAATGGAATTTTATTTTATCAAGCTTTCTAAAAGCCATAACTTTGTTAATTTTTGTTGAATCGAGATTTGTTGGAAAAAGACAATTTCAAATTTTACACAAATCTAATACTTTTTCATATGATGAGAAGGTAAAATTTTTTCCCATAAAAATATATCAAGCGGATTATGTAGAGT
The DNA here is from genome assembly GCA_030998225.1 of Diplolepis rosae. Taxonomy (NCBI): domain Eukaryota; kingdom Metazoa; phylum Arthropoda; class Insecta; order Hymenoptera; family Diplolepididae; genus Diplolepis; species Diplolepis rosae. The sequence continues at coordinate 6,931,329 of JAPYXD010000259.1, forward strand.
TTCTAATTATATATTGTCAATGTCAAATTAAAAATGGGATACTTCAATATGCCTGAGGATATGTAAGATTATCCGCACTTCGATTTCAGACAGCAAACGTTTTGGACGTTGCCAAAGTGGATTTTAATAGGTCGGTGATTAAAGTGAGATCAACAAGTAGAAAAGGGTTACAGCTTTTTGTGATGCGCTATATAATCCAGCAGCAGTTTTAACTTTTCATACCTCGATTGCATAAAACGAAATGTAGAAAAACATGCAATGAATCGAAGAAAGATATAAAGTAGTTGCTTGAAAAATTACAAAGTTCAATAATAAATAGGTATATCCCAGGTGCGAATTGACCGTCGGCCGACGATTGGTCCAACCTTGTTGGCCAGAGGTCGGGCTAACTAGTCAAATGATAACACTATCCGTCCATTGGCGTAAACAGTTGGCCCGACAGTCGGTTCGAGTCTGGGCGATAGTTGAGCCGACAGTTGGTCGTGCAATGGCAACGGAATCTATTTACCAATATGCCGACGATTGGTTCAACCATGGCCCAGAGGTTGGCCGACCGAACTATCACGGTCATCTAAGATAATTCGCCAAGGTTGTCCCGACAGTCGGTTCGAGTCTAGGCCATAGTTGGTCCGACAGTTGGTTGTGCAATGGCAAAGGCATCTAGTTATTAATATGCCGACGATTGGTTCAACCGTAGCCCAAAGGTGGGCCGACTGAACTGTTACGGTCATCTAAAGCAATTCGCCAAAGTTGGCCCGATAGTCGGTTCGAGTCTGGGCCATAGTTGAGCTGATGGTCGGGCACATCTTTGGTTGCCGGTGTTGGCTGCCAAAGTTGGTAAAAACCGAAACTACCACAGTTGGCCCAACTATGGTCACCAAACCTTGGTCGCCAGAGTAGGGTCAACCGTGGCCCGATGGTCCAACTCTGGCAGCCGACCGAAATTCACACCTGGGATCTTGCAAATTTATTCTGACTATGTTTGGAATTACATGCTGCCAATTCGCAGGAAAAATTTTGGATTCCTTCTGAATTAAAAATTCAATTAATATGAAGCATTAGAAATTATGTGCTCAATCGCTCAATTTTGATTGGATGTGGCTGGTTAACGAACTTGTCCTTACTTTTTCGGCTCCGATAAAGTGTACCAAAGATCAATTCAATCTGATAATTCTATCGAGAGTTATGCCGCACACGACCTACAGACAGACAGGCAGACTGACAGACAGACAGACACTTTCGTAAAAACCCTTTTTTCGGACTCAGGGGGTCACAAAACGTAAAGATTTGATGAAAATTTCGAAAGTCATTTTTCACATAAAACCAATACCTTCTCATCCATGATGAGAATGTAAAAAGGGTATTCGAAGATTGGATTGATTTTAGATAATGTACACTGAGAAGAACGGATCATAAAACCTGGATGTTAAAAGTAAGGATAGTATTCGGTAACATAAAATATGTTGAAGAGTATGATCTATAATCTTTATCTAATATATAAAGATATTACTAAACATAATCTCCAGATGTTACATTCTTATAATCTTCAGAAAATAATTCGTAACATTTGCAGATAATAAACCTACACTGAAAAACTTTTCGTTAGAGTAAATGATAAGATTGAATGAAGGTTTAGTACAATAGTATTTTAAAATGAGGAAACCCGAAGTTTTATTATATTTATTCATATTATGGCATCGAATCAGTTTAAATTTATTTTACTCGTGTGGTTGTTACCCTCGCTTTGCTCGGGCATCAAACTTCACACTTGCAAAATAAATTTTTTTTTCCCTAGTTGCACAATGTACTATTTCATTACCGTTTACAATCCATTTTCCTCAGTTATCTCATGCTCTACCTTAGATCAGTAAACTAGACGTTTGGCAATATATCGATGCGTGCGTGTTTAGGGTTCGAGTCTCGGTAGATGCTGATTTTTCAGTGTTATACGCGTTAGCGACAAATTTAGTATATTGGTTATGTACAAAGTAATGTATTTATACAATTGTCAAATACATCTCAGAGGTATGAAAATTAACAAGTTTGAAACGAAAGATCGAGAAGGGAATACAATATGATCCAAGTTTTTTTACAATGATAGTAAGAGATAAATTTTACCGGTTAAAAGAATAGACGAGGGGATAGAAAGATACAAATATTGCCGGAGGTAGGGATAGACAGGAAATAGGAAGAAATAGATATTCCAGTACTTTACAGATGAGTATTTTTAACAATGAAACGATTCTGTTGATAGACAAAAGAAATCTGCTTAATTTCAATTGATGCATTCTGAAAGGAACGTAATTTCACTATCATTAGACTTTTTTTTAGAGTGAAGGAATCAGTATTCACGTAAATTTTTTTCTTCTTGGAAAGCACTGTGGGTTACCATTTTTGTTAATTTTGCTGTTTCAGGAGGCATGTGCTGGACATCCATGAATAACAATCGTTGCAAAGAATTACTGTCGGAAGGCGTTACAAGAGAAGAATGTTGTGCGTCCAACTTAGCAGCTTCAACAGCTTATTCTGATGAGGACCTCGACAGCGGAAGTCTTTTCTTTTGGAGAGTTCTCGGAGGAGGTGTTCACTGCTACCCTTGCAGAGGCAAGTTTTGTCAAATGAATATTTACTTTTCATGAAATTCGGAAATATATTTAGAAACGCATTATCAGATTAAACGTAATTTTAATTATTACACCCAGAAAAAAGTTTCTTTGACTCAAAAAAATTTCTTGTGATCAAACAAATTTGTACATTGCTATACCGTGGAAGAAAAGGTTCTTTGACTTAAAACAACTTCTTGATTGTTTTTTTTTTTTAATTAAAGAAATGAATGCGCAGTCGCATAGTATATGCGTAATGTAATTTACAGAAATGTTTTCTTTTATTTAAAGAAAAAGTTTTCTTAGCTTAAGGTAATAAAGTTAAATAAATTATTTCTTAAGTTTTTGCCAGAGCTGTATATGAATCAAAAAATATTAAATAAATAAATTGAATTAAATTAAAATAAATAAATAATGTTGAACAAATAATTTCTTTCATTTAAAAAGGGCTAAAAGCGTGATTTCTTGAAATAAAAAACATTTATATTTGTTCTAAAAGTGTTTTCACTGCGAATTGAAGAAATGAAGCTAAAAAACGATTTCTCAGATTTAAATAAAACTTTTTTATTTATGCACCCGTCAAATACACTCAAAATAGTATATTTCGTATTGAATATGGAAAGACGTATTTTAACGCAAGAGCAAGTTAAAATATGTTTCGCGCGTGATACGAACGATATTTTTTGTTCGCTGTATACCGAAAGTTAGCCGAGTTGCTATCGTTTTGCGTGCGGAAAGTTGATTTTCCCGCACTAGTGTGGTAAAATGTTAAGTTTGTTTTAATTTTCCACACACTCAAAATTTTACCGCACTAATGTGGGAAAATCAACTTTCAGCACGCAAAAAGACACTGACAAGGCTTACTTTCGGTGTATGGCGGACAAAATAGTATCAATGTAGTTTATTTATATTGGCATTCAATATAAATAAACTACATTGAATTTATTTTTGGGTCAAAATAAAAACTGAAGACATTAATACAAACATGTCTCGAAATTACAAAATAGTATATTTTGTATCAAGTGCGGAAAAAAGTATTTTAACGCAATAGCGAGTCGCGCATTCTCGATCATTAAAATACGTTCCGCACGTAATACAAACGATATTTTTTGTTCGTTGTATACCGAAAGTTAGCAGAGTCGGTGTCGTTTTGCGTGCGAAAAGTTGATTTTCCCACACTAGTGTGGTAAAATTTTAAGTTTTTTTAATTTTGCGCACACTTAAAATTTGACCGCACTAATGCGGGAAAATCGGCTTTTTGCACACAAAACAATACTTGCCTGAAGTCCGAGAAACATTTATTCAAATTAAAAAAAAGTTTCTTGATTTAAAAAAATTTTGTTTTATTTAGAGAAAAATATTTATTTACATTAAAGAAAATTTCTTAGAATCAAAACGACTTTTTTCAGTTTAAAGAAAATTTTTCTCTGATTGTATATTGAAGAAATGTTTCTTTGAATTGAAGAAACTATTTCATAAGTGAGGTTCAACGAGAATCAAAGTTCAGTTTCTTTAAGTTAACGGAAAATTTTTTGAAATTAGAGTAAAAGATTTGTTTGCATTGAAAAACTTTTTTTGGGATGAAAACATGACATTTTATAACTATTCGGACCCAGAGATGTCGGATACCTTAATTGACTATCTAAGCCCTTTCTCGCGAACTTCCACTTCCACACACGATTAAATCTTCTGGTTGTTTTTTCATGGACAATAATTATTTGGAGTAATAAACGTTTTTCTCAATTAGGACCCCAAATTTTATGTGTACTATGGTGGTTATAAAGAAAAAGTATTTTCAGAGCAGATAGTGTAACTATCGACCATCCCTTGCAGTTTCTAGCTGACCTATTTCTTCAAGTTGATGTAGTGTATGATTATAATTACGATCATGGTCGCCTCTATAATAATATCTTCATTATTGATTTCATTTTTGTTTGTAACTTTTTTTTAAAGTTTATGTATTTCTAAAGTATCTCGGCCTAGCATTAATTTGACCAATAAACGATTGAGAAAAATATAACTGACTTGAAATCAGTGAGCTTGTTTCAAGGTTATGCAATCAGTTATACTGACTAACTGAGAACAAAATCCATAACTCTTTAAAATTTCAAATTTTAGTGAAAATTTATTCAATCACTAATTACTGAAAAAATTACTGATTTTCAGTACAATTTTATCAATTGATGAGTGAATTCAGACTTGGAAAGAAGATCTAACTAAAATATCTTGTTCTATAAACCAAGATCTTTGGTTGAAAAGAACGAAATTTGGTTAAATCAAGCTAAATCTAGTTAAATTAACTAAATTATTTGTTTGATTTAACAAAATCCAAACAAACCATATTTGGTTGCATTAAAATAATTCTTTGGTAGATCCTACTGAATTTTAGTTGAATTAAGTGAATATTTATGTGAGTGACTGAAAATCAGTTATTATCTAGGTCAAGAACTTACACCCAGACTATAATCTATAATTTTACACATTTTCTTATTCTTTTGCCCGCTTTGATAACGCAAGTTTAGGAACCGCTCTCTACTTTCTTAATTCCAATCAATCGTTTTTTTACATTCTCATCATGGATGAGAAGGTATTGGTTTTAAGTGAAAAATGACTTTCGAAATTTTCATCAAATCTTTACGTTTTGAGACCCCCTGAGTCAGAAAAAATGGTTTTTACGAAAGTGTCTGTCTGTCTGTCTGTCTGTCTGTCTGTCTGTCTGTCTGTCTGTCTGTCTGTCTGTCTGTCTGTCTGTCTGTAGGTCGTGTGCGGCATAACTCTCGATAGAATTATCAGATTGAATTGAGCTTTGGTACACTTTATCGGAGCCGAAAAAGTAAGGACAAGTTCGTTAACCAGCCACATCCAATCAAAATTGAGGGGTTGAGCATTACTTTTGTGTTTTTGAAAATAATTTTTTGAAAAAATCAAAAATTTCAATACTGGTTTTAGATAGTGCTCATAAATGTCTAAAAATTATCCTGATAACATTTTTTGATTAAATCAAAATTAGAAATGTTACAGCATATTCAAATTCGAAAAAAGTCAATATCAAAATTCCATTTTCCAGTTAAATTATACGAGATACGAAAAAACGTTATGATACAATATTATTGAATAAATAAAGACCTACAAATTTGAATTGTAACATTTTTTCATAAGATGCATATTTTTCTTTTTAATTAAAAAAAAAACTATTGAAAATCCAAAATTCAATTTTTTAACAATAATATGTAAAATAAGAAAAAAACGTAAGAATACAATGTTGTTAGTTTCAAAAAGATCTACAAATTTTGTCTCACACAGTTTCTGATAAAACATATATTTTTCGTTTCAATTCCAAAAAATACGATTAAAATTCAAAATTTCCATTTTTTAGATAAAATATGTGAGATACAAAAAAAATGTTTCAAATTCTCATTAAGACATTTCGGGACAGGAGGTATATTTTAATTTTTTGATTTTTAATATTGAAAAAATTCGATTTGTTTCACCAAAATATGTGAGATACGAAATAAGCGTTGTTCTGCAAAATCGTTTCCTTAAATAAAGTCTAGGATTGTTTTTCCTTTTTGAGATATTTGGAAGAAAATAAATTTATCAATAATCATGTAATTTATTAAAAAGTTACAAAAATGCATACAGAAAATCGAGCGCGAAGCGCGAGTGTCATGATGAGAATGTGTTCCTTAAGGCCGATAGAGCCTTAAGTAAATTGAATTTCCTGTTTCACTTAAATTCAAAAAGAAATGGTGACTTTGAGAAAATGACTAATTTACATCATCTTTAATATCATTAAATTGGTTTGAGCTTCAGTATCAAATTACAAGAAATAAACTTAAACGTATGCAAAGAGCACAAGACCGAGCGCGAAGCGCGAGGTCCAGAAAGAACGGAGCGCGCAGCGCGACGATCGAGTATTACGGAGCGCGAAGCGCGACGATCGAATCGCGCGCCCTAGGCGCGCTCAAACTTGCGAGCGAAGCGCACAATGAGAATGTGCCCGCCAAGCGGGCAGATTTTTTTAAAATTAATTTCGAACATCAACTCATTTCTAGCTATACAATTAGTTGTTTTGATTCACATCTTATGAGAAATCAATCAGAATTAATTGATAAAATAAGTCAAACTTGGTCACTTATTATAATTAGTAAAAAAAGTTGTGAAAAAGCCATATCTTTGATATACGTTTAGGAAAAAAAAATTTTTATCTAAAGAAATGTTTTCTAAATATCAAAGAAAATATTTCTTTACATTCAAGAAAACTCCTCAGAATAAAAAAACTTTATTTTTTTTATTGCATATCAAAGAAATGTTTATCTGATTCAAAGAAATTGTAATTTGTATGTATAAAATTTCATGCATCCCACTTATTAATTTGTTGGCGTTTTGATCTACTTCATGATTATTATCTGTATAATTTATTTTTCATCTTAAGGGGGTATTCTAGTCTAGAAGCCCGAATATCGGGCGCTTTTTGACGGTCAATAAAAAGAAGGCAATCCAATTTTTAACCATCCATTTTTTAATCATTTATTTATTTATATTTTAAAAATTCACAAAGAAAATATATATATATATATATCGCAAAGTTACACGCTGTTGAAGTAGAGGGGGGAAACAAAAAGATCGTGTCCATCTTGTCACGATTCCTACCCTCCTGGTCATCTGCAAAAGAAAAAAAGGTAAATTCTTCATCAGTACAAATATTATTATGGTAGGAACCAGGAAAAATGAAAAAAAAAATTTTCCTGCAAAATGGCGGCTACTCAAAACAGAGGTAGATTTTTTTCAGTTATTTTTTAACGGATTCGAATTTGTTAAAAATAGAAGAAATTTTTTATTTTTTGTTGGTTCGTACCAAAGAAGGATATATAAAAAAACTTCATGCAAAATTTCAAGAAAATCGGTCGATTAGAACTTGAGATTTTGTGGCAAACGTTTCGAAAAAAGTAGTTTAGAGAAAAACGCGTTTAAAGTTTTTAAGTTAGTTTCAGGCGGTTTAACTGATAAAACAATGCATATAACTTACATTTCGTCAATCAGCGATTCCGGTTCCATTCGAAATATGAATAAAAAATTTCAATTTTTTCAACTTTCTTCACTAGAATACCCCCTTTATATAATATTCTTCAACATTTTATTTTCTACATAATTTATAAATAATTGTTAACTCTCCTGGTGTCTATATGCATTAACCGAGAACCCTTTCTCCCACATTTCTCCTCCTTTTACGATAAGGAAATTTGAGCTTCAGGTAGAGAAATAGAGTAGATCGAGTAGGTATACTCATTTTTTCACTGACCGTACAGTACCGGTCAGAATTGTGGGACCACCTGTTTTTCGATAATTGCTTAAATTATCCTAATTTGAATTATGTGAGTGAAAAAATTTTTTCTCTTAATTAAGGTACTAGTACACTTTAGAAGGCTAAAAATAAGGCAATTTTGAATAATTTTTTTCTCAGTCCCATTGATATATATTTATATGAAACTTTTTTTATCATGTAAATACATGTTTGTGGAGTACAAACAAATTTTTATTTTAAATTTTTGTTTTATGGCCCAAATCCAGGGAGCGCCAAAATCGAACATAAAAAAAAAATTTGACGCATGGCCGACAGTTTATCTCTGGATCGGCAAGTCTGAAACAAAAAAATGAAATGGTTTCTCTAAAAGGAAGGTTGCTTATGTGACAATTCACCACATTATTAAAAAAATCAAGAAAAAAAAATGGCGGGCGTTTGAAAAATTCATTGAAAAAATGGCCTATTTTTCCGCTGTTTTTTGGGTCAATAAAATATTAAATTTGTATTTTTTGGCTTAATTGCGGTAAATTGTCATACAGGACATATCAATAAACGAAACCCAGCAAGGTGTTTGAAAATCGGTTCAGTAGTTCCGGAGATAATCTGTCAGCCATTTGAAAAAAAGTCATTTCGAGAAAAACGCGTTTAAAGTTTTTACTAGTACTTTTTATTGAATATTTTCAAAAAAATCAAGTTCTAATACTCACAATAAATTAATCGGCTATTCCTGGACCATACAGCAACAGGCCACTGTCTTGGTAAGCTGCCTCATTTTTCTGGCGGGCCTCTTTTTGGGCCAAACGGCCTTCTTTAGTAGACGCGTTTGTCGCTTTTTCAGCCAATAAAATCCGCTCTTCGTCTTTGGACTTCACGTATTGATATTATTTCATGGTGTTAAGAGTTTGAATTTTTTGAAGATATTTTAGGAGAAGATATTTAAAGGTCTAAGGAGTTGAAAAATGCAAAAAAAAAAAACGAAATCGATTTTTTCAAAATTCTAAAGTGTACTAGTACCTTAAATTCAAAGCTATCAAAATTCTTCATAAAATGAGCCCAGCATGAATTCATTTCGTTAATTTGTGAAGAAGTTATTGCAGAAAAAGTAAAAATTTCAATGCATTCTTAAATTTTAAATAACTTTCGAATTAATCAACATTTTTTAATGTTCTTTGACTAATTTTAAAGCTTAATTTCTAAAAAATCGAACAAAATTCTTGGGATTAATGTATAATTTTTTTCTTACATACTGCTCAAGGTTAAAGTTCAAATAAGAAAGTTTGAAAAATTCCAATATTGCTTTTGCTGAGAAAAACATTTTTATAAGATATATAAAACATATAATCATGAATTTTGTATCGAATTCCCTTAAAATATATATTCATATGATCTTTATTATGATTTACCTACAGATTAAATGTTTTCGGAATTTCCCTACTTTTTTGTTACAATTTAAACTCTTTGCATTATGCAAGAAAAAAATTATAGATTTATAATGACGATTTACTGCGATTCTGTAGAATCTTAGCTTTAAAATGAGCCTGAGAACATTGAAAAATGTTGATTGTTTCGAAAGTTATTTAAAATTTAAGAAAACATTGAAATTTGAACTTTTTTTGCAATAATTTCTTCAAAATTGAACGAAACGACTTCATTCCAGAGTAATTATAAAGATAATTTTGATGGCTTTCACATTATTAAGAGTACAAATTTCATTACTCACAAATTTGAAATTAAGATAATTTAAGCAATCATCGAAAAACAGGTGGTCCCACAATTATTACCGGTAGTGTATTTTGAAAGATATCAAGCTTGCAAGTTGTTCAAAAAGGTAGGTACTCTACACTCTAAAAACGGAATATTGACTGTCGAACAATTCCGTTCACTATGAATGGATTTTCTACTCAAAATTGGCATAAGAGGAAATCCTCTAGCAGTTGAAGTATTTTCGTTTCAAGTGCTATCATTTTACTGCCAAAGTTTTTCCTTTGGTTTGGAAATAAAATCCTTTGTCGTACGAAGGAAGTATAATTTCGATGTTAAAAGAAAACAAATTGTATGATATAACCTATAAGAAATGTACACAAGCCAAACTTTGACAAATCCCAATATTCAATCGATCATTTTCAATAATATAATAAAGACCCGTCTTAGATTTCAGCTTAAGGAAATTTTAAGATATAACTTTGCTTACATTACAAATTTTCCAATACGTCTAAAATTGAAAGTCCATGATCTATTAAATATATAATGTTGAAAGAGTGTTACAAAATTATTTTTAAACTTTGTTGCATTTTAAATTTCACAATAAATTCTATAGTAAACATTTTACTAATAATTTCGAATCAAAATATTTTTTACAAATAAAAAACAACTGTATATTTCATAAAATGAATAAATTGTGTAAAAAATTATACATATACGAAACTGTTTTGCGGAAAAAAATGTGTAGCTGTCACAAGGATATTTTAGGTTATAGTAGCCACATTTATGGTTAGGATAGTTAATAATATAGCTTGAACAGCAATATGTTTCTCTGTACCAGCTACACATTTTTTTGCGTGTAATGTTAAATAAGTGTTTTCAAAATTCATTTAAGAAATGTTTTTATTCAATTTTATCAATAATATTAGAATGGATTTCCATATAAACTTTAAATGTCGACATTTTTTTCCAATACAAAACTATTATTCGTTTTATAAAGTATATATTCCATGATCTTTATTTTTACAGTTTGAAAATTTCTTGAATGTATACATTTTTTTTGCAATTAAATACAAGTAGATCTTTGTCCAAACTTGGTTTGAAGATCTGGAATACTATTTATTGTTAGAAAAAGAATTATGGATAGAATTGAATGTTATCATTTACTTATGTCTTTTTTTCTAACCTTTAATATTATTTCATCAGAATATTTCGGAAGGAATAGAATATAAAATACCCTGAAAGATGAAACAAAAACTTTATTCATAAAATCTCGGCCATTCAACAATTCTACAATTGTTTTCTTAACGATTAGATATAATTGAACTTATTTCTACCTATACACCTATAATTAATTGTTACACTCTCTTTATAAGCAACATCTACGTTAATATTTGAAACTTTTTAAACGTTTTACATAATTATTGACCGTCAAAATATTTGGTATGTCCGGATCTTCGTTTATTTTTTTCGAATCAACGATAATTTCTCCAAAATTATTTTCGCCCCAATGCTAAACTTGAATCATGCTTCTGGAAATCTTCTTTGTCCATGATACGCAATACATCTTGAGTTATGTGATGGCCGGTAATGCATTCGATCGTTTAAATAATCTTTTGAAAATAATCTAAACACTGAAAGTCTGAGACAAAAAAACGAAGACACTTCCCCCTTTTAACACCCCGTTATCACGATTTCAGTTTCTACAATGCTTTTATTGACATTTTTAGGAATATATTTGAATTGTCATCAGAAGCAATGAAAAATAAGGTTATGCGGATCACAATTGTTTGTTTTGGTATACGTACCTTTCAAAATTTCTACGTCGCACTCTGGGATTCCTAATAATTTGTAGAAATCCATTATTTGATTTCGTTAATTGATTTTGATCATAAATAAATATATTATTCGTAGTTGGCACCGTACTGACAAAATATCTGTGAACAGATTAGCACCAGACGATGTACACTCACTAATGCGCAGGCGCACTTCGTCTCCTAGTCTAGAAATGCAATCCTTACATAATTAGAGGGTTTCTTTTCAGAGTCAAAAAAATGCATTCTGAAAAGAACGTAATTTCACTATGAATAGACTTTTTTTAGAGTGTACAAAAACTTAGATAGATTGAGTTTTTTAAACAAAAGGGCATAACAGGGATAAGCATTAATGTGTTGTCCGCGCTTGGATCTTGTTAAGATTTTTACAGCAAGTTGCCATTGATAGATGATTAAATTTCCCGAAAGATTATATACCTGAAATCAATTTTTATAGGAGTTATAAAGGTATGAATAAAAATTGAAAATAATTTTTTTCTCGATAACGGCTGAAGCGATTTCGATTAAAAAAAAAAATTTTATGTATTTCAATGGCACAATATTAGAAAAAAAGTACGAAATTTTTTTTTTTTTTTTTGGATGCGGGTAAAAATATATTTTTAATATTACAGGATGTACTTGAGGCACTATAACCATTTTCTCTAAACAATCTCCATACATGTTGCACCGTAGCATTCATACTCTTTCAGGTCAACCACTCTTGTGATTTTAACTTCTTTCTTTTACTTTTGAGTAGTTAGTGTTTCTACTGTTGACTTGAGTTCCTTTCTGAAATTCATTTGTTTTTCCCTTGTTAAGTGTGTAAAAACGTCTACGCCTAGCTGCACAACATTTTTTTTTTTTGTTCATGTAAACTGCTCCTGCGATCGTCACCTGTTTTCCCTACGTTAATTTTTTTTTCTCTTTTTTTTCTCTTTTTTTTTTCTTTTTTTTTTTTTTGTTATTAATAATTTTTCCGAGTTATATTATTTACTTCTGATAGTTATTCTGTTACTGAATCCTCCATTGGTTTGCGTTCTGTAAAGGAAGGTTTTGCTATATTGATATTTTTTTTTCTACGCCTTTCGCGTGTTTTTGCTATCGATATATTGACATATTTTGAAACCCCCAGTTTGGGTGACATTTTGGCTAAAAACTGCAACATCCAAAGCAAGTATTTTTAGCAGGAAATAATTTGCATGAGAAAAAACGAAAAAATGTTGATAATTTTTTTCTACCCGTATCTACAATTTTGACTTTTTCATAAAAATCGATTGAGCTGTCCTCGAGAAAAAAACTGTTTTTAAGGATAATGTATTTCTTGACGAACTCATTTTCCAGATTCGGGACATGGTTTTGGTCCTATCTGGATCAGATATATTTTTTTGAGTTGCATTTCTGTTCCTGTAATCCCATTTTAATTTAAAATTAATTATCGAGTTTAAAACTTGTGATTGACCACCGCTAGAGAGTAGAAACAAGAAGTTCGACTTACTTACTTTCTAACTGATTTCTATGTATATTTTATTCCTAAGGACCAAGGCCTATTCTCATCCAATATACGTAAAATATTTTTTGTCTGGAGTACACCGAAATTTAGCCTTGTCTGTGTCGTTTTACATGCGGAAAGTTGATTTTTCCGCTCTAGTGCGGTAAAATTTTATGTGTGCGGAAAATTAAAACAAATTTAAAATTTTACCGCACTAGTGCGGAAAAGTCAACTTTTCGCGATACGAAATATACTATTGTATTTTTGTATTCTGTATTAATCAATTAAATTAAAGATAGATTCCAAATAATAACAAATCTTGAAGCGTATCTCTTATCTCAGTTTTGGTCAGTTTTTCTGTTCAGGTAACAATAGTATATTGTGCAACTATGGAAAAAAATTTATTTTGCGTGTGAAGATTAATGCCTGAGCAAAGCGAGGGCAACAATGACACGGGTAAAATAAATGTTTTTCCCGTGTTGCAAAAATAAAAATGGATTTGTTTGCCCCGAAGGAGGCAATAAAATGCACTTTATGACCCGCTAGTAGAAAAAAGAAGTTAGAAGATCGTGCACAGCGAGAAGCGTTTCTTTTTTACCCACTCCCTACTACCGCCAATTAGTTTTTTCAGTAAAGGCTCGACATAAATAAGTCAAAACATGATTTTCAACTTGACTATGCTGCAGGAGTAACTTTATTATGCTAATAGTGAATGTGATCCGCTGCAGATAGTCAAACTGAACATTAAATAAAAATCTCTCTGTCTATGTCAAGAATCTATAGAAGGACTGTCTAACTATGTAGAAGGTCTAACTGACACTAAATTTTGACTTTCTAACATTGACTATCCATTTTTCTCTGCGTAAAATAGTATATTCTGCAACTAGGAAAAATAAGAGAAGTAAAATTAATGTTTTTCCTGTGTTGCAGACAATTTTTTTCCTACTGGAGGTTCGAAAAATGGATTTATTTGCTCCGCAGAAGCATTAAAATGCACTTTATGACCCTATAGTAGAAAATAGTATATTGTGCAACTAGGGGAAAAAAAAACGGGCATCGAATATGAAAAAAAAAAATAGTCACAATTTTTCGAAAATCAAACATTTTTTTCGATTCATTTTCACGAAGTAGGCTTTATTTATATTGTTTTGAGCCGATTTGGAAAAAACTCAATTTTTTTATTTCTTGATGAATTATTCAATAATTATCACATATTTATTTATTATTTCTTAAATTTTATTTATTTTATTCGTTGAAATCAATGATTGCATTTAATCATTACCTATCCTCTCTAGAGGACATATGGTTGAAAGAGATAAAAACTTTTTTTTCGAAAACTCAATTCTTCTGAGTTATTTTGGTGTATTTGCCTTTTTTAGACACTGTAAAATAAATAAAATGGAGAATATATTATAATATCTTATTTAATACTAATCTATTTTAAACTCCTTTCATTTTGTGTTTTGCATTGATTTTCTGAAATGTTCTAGTAAAATTCTATTTAGTTTAATAATTTTTTAGTTGAATTTGTCAGAAATTCCTTTTAGTGAAATACAGTCATCGCAGATTGTTACCTATTCACCTGTTTTCACCTATTTTGCATTTTGTCACCTATTTTACGTATTTTGATAATTTGTCACCTTTGTCACCTTTTTTCAATTGATAAAGAAAAATGTTATAAAAAATTTTAATTTAATTTATATGAATCGATTTATTTTTTAATTTTTCCTAGTTTCAATCAGTCTCTGAGGACATATTTTTAAATAAAAGTTAGTATCATCATGATTTTGAAAGAAACAGTGACTTTTGTCACTTTTTCCGTTTTAATTAATTTTTTTATAATTAACTTTTAACAAATTCAATGAATTTTCAATGGATTTTGTAATCTGCAATAAAATTAATGAATTTTCAACAAATAATAATGATAATAATAATAACAGGCTATATTAAGTTACTGAAAAAAACAAAATATTTATATAACAGAATTTTTACAGGAAAAAAACTTAGCAACTTCAATGAAATCTCAGAAAAATTGATAAGCCATTCATTTATTATGCTGAAAATTCATTAATTTTGATAAAAATTCGTCAGTTGTTTTGAAAATCTATTCGCTATTTTATTGGAAAATCATGATTTTTGTTCAAAATTAATTGATTATGTTAGAAATTCATTTTTTTTTTCAAATCAATTTTTTTGGAAAATTATAAAGTTGCGTGGAAAATTGATTAATTATCATGAAACTTCGTTAATTGTTTTGAAAAGTCATTGAATTGTTGAAAGTTCTATTATTTTGTTGGAAATTTTATAATTTTTTTAGATATTCAATTATTTTTTTAGAATTATATAATTTCAATCATAATTCTAGAATTTCAATGAAAGTAGTCATTGTTTTGAGACGATTCCAGAAAAATCCGAAATTTTTCCGAAACACGGCTAGATGAGTTCAAAAAGAAATAGCATCAAGAATCTCAAATAAACATTCTTACATTCTCATTATGAATGAGAAGGTATTAGTTTTATGTGAAAAATGACTTTCCAACTTTTCATCAAATCTTTAGGTTTTAAGACCCCCTGAGTCAGAAAAAACAGTTCTTACGAAAGTGTCTGTCTGTCCGTAGTAGGTCGTGTACGGCATAACTCTAGATAGAATTATTAGATTGAATTGAGCTTGGGCACACTTTATAGGAACCGAAAAAGTAAGGACAAGTTCGTTAACCAGTCACATCCAATAAAAATTGAGGGATTGAGCACTACTTTTGTGTTTTTGAAAATAACTTTTTGAATAAATCAAAATTTTCAATACTGGTTTTTGATAGTGCTCATAAATATCTACAAATTATCCTGATAACATTTTTTGATTAAATCAAAATTATAAATGTTACAGCATATTAAAACTCGAAAAAAATCAATATCAAAATTCCATTTTCCAGTTAAATTATACGAGATACGAAAAAACGTTATGATACAAAATTATTTGCAACATTTTTTCATTAGATGTATATTTTTCTTTTTAATTTAAAAAATACCATTGAAAATCCAAAATTCAATTTTTTCAACAATAATATGTGAAATACGAAAAAAACTTGAGAATGCAAAGTTGTTCGATTTAAGAAGATCTACAATTTTTATCCTACACAGTTTCGGATAAAACATATATTTTTTGCTTCAATTCCAAAAAATACGATTAAAATTCAAAAATTCCATTTTTTAGGCAAAATATGTGAGATACAAAAAAACGTTTATATGGTTAATTATTTGCCTAAATGAGGTCTACAAATTCTCATTGAGATATTTCTCGATAGGTACTGAAATGAATACAGAAAATCGAGCGCGAAGCGCGAGTGTCATGATGAGAATGTGGTTCTTAAGGCCGATAGAGCTTCAAGTGAATTGAATTTTCTGTCTCACTTAAACTCAAAAACAAATTCAGTTACTTTAAGAAAATGTGTAATTCACATCATCTGTAATATTATAAAATTGGTTTGAGCTTCAGTATCAAATTATAACAAATAAACTTAAATGTATGCGCAAAGCATAAGACCGAGCGTTAAGCGTGACGAAAATGTGCCCGCCAAGCGGGCAGATTTTTTTATTTTAGAATCTCGATCTCGATTTGATTTTTAACTCATCAGACCATGTTACGGTTTCAAATTTGTTGTAAATTCATTAATTACATTGAAAATTCTGTACTTGTGTCGGAAGTTCAGTATTTTTATTGAAAATTTATTAATTTTATAGAAAATAGCATAATTTTGGATTAAAGAATAAATTTCATTTAAAATTCTTTAATTTTAATGACATTGTTTTAGTGTTTCTTGAATTGCATATTTATTCATTTTATAAAAAAAATTTTGTCACCTATGTTTGCAAATAATTCCTGTTGATTATTTATCAATTCCTGACTATTTGCTTTATTTGTGCGTTTTCATATTGTCAATAAGGAGTTAATTTTCCAGCTCAAAAATGAAAATCCAACGGCATAATAATTGGTAAATATTACTGTAATAAACTTTCTTTTACAGAGAGTTGTGCTGAAGTGCGATGCCCGGAAGGTAAAAAATGTGTTATACGAAGAGGGAGACCACGATGTGTGTGCAGTCCGGAATGCAAGACACCGAGAGGCGGTGGACCCGTTTGTGGAACAGATGGCCGAAGTTACAGAAACCTCTGCAGACTCAAAAAGCGCGCTTGCAAAAAGGGTAGCAATGTGCTCGCCGTGGCTTACAACGATTATTGTCAAAGTGAGTATTTTAAAGGAAGTTACTACATTTGAATAAATGAAAGTCAACTACCTTTTATGAAGAATGTGATAAGCTTTGTTCATATTAGCAACTACAAGTTTAGTTTCAATTTTTTTGAACTTTTTTTAATTACACAGAGAATATTTTTATAGGAATAGGGTTAGAGCACTAGTGATTGACACTGGCACCTATCGTTCGCATCTTCCTCTAATTGCCTTCAAACAATCGAAAAATACAAATACTTAACGTAGTCTGTTCGAATTACGTGTGAGCCAAATATAATAAATGTCTACCTTTTCTTATAATTAGAAAAAATCACCAGTTCATGATAATTACTCAAATTTCAAGACTTCCAATTTTTTCAAATTTTAAAACTTGCTGTTGATTGTTCATAACATATAAATAGTATAAATTTGAAAATATTAAATTTCTAAACTACTCATTGCTTTTAGTTATGATTGAAACCAGTTTTAGGATTAGAAATAAATGTACAATGACTCTCACACGCTTAAGGGTTCCAATCACTGAGTCTCTTACCTTATATGTTTTTTTATAATAATAATACCAAAAAATATTAGCAATCTAGGATAAATTGAGGAGCATTAATGGACTGAAAAGGTCCTGCAGGCAAAAATAAAACCAAATTTAAAATTTACTTTTCCAAAGCCAATACCAAACTCCATTCAAATCTAGCTTGTATGAGATTCCTGTGCATCACTAATAAGAGAGATGGATCAGCTCCCCAAGGAACCTTATCAATCACCCTAAGCACGTCAGTAGCCCTAGATACCCTGAAAAGTGAGTTATTAAGGAATATGTGGGGAACCCAGAAGAGACGAGATTTTAGAATCACCCGAAGGTACTCTGACCAGAGATGAGCATTTCACCAATCATTAAAAAAAAAAATTCCAAAATTTGTACGTGATCTGGTGTAAAGGAGCAGCTCGTCGGGGTGCATAGCGGCTTGAACTCCATCCAGGAAGAATTCATGGGGGAGGGGGGGGGGGGGGTAATTCGGTGAAAAGAGGCATGTTTTTAAGAATTTTTTTTAGCGATACAGATAATGTTAGTTTATTCATTGAATTTGCATGTAATAATGCAACATTTGAACAATATTATCCTCAATTTTCATCGCAAAATATTTAAAATTGAGCGAGTGGCAGTGAATCTCCGGAGGTGCCTCGAAAAAAAGTTGTTTTGCGGTGTTCATTATAACGTGCAACAGAATCATTTGAAACAAAAAAATCGAAATGAATTTTTAAAGGAGATGTTTTTCGAGGTAACCGTGGGAGGATTCTTTTTTTTCGAGTTTTCAATTTTTCGTAGCACTTGGAAGCCAAAAAACCGATTTTCGCTTTGAAAAATCGGCTGATTTGTTATTGTAAAATTAATTATCATTAAAAAAAAAAAATAGCTTCCAGGTTTACCTGGTGAATTATGTGGAGAAGTACTGTGCGAAATTTCAAAACGATTGGTTCAGTAGATTTTGAGTTATGGTGCACACGGACTTCAAAAATAACAAGTTTCAGAAAAACGCTTACAGTTTTGCACACTAAAAAATTCAAAATAAAACTCGATAATTCTTTTATACTCACACAGAGTCGTCGATGCCAGGTCCATAGAGCAAAAAGCTTTTATCAAGGTGATCTAGAGCATTTTTTTGTATTTGTCTACGCAAAACTCTTCCTTCTTTACTGTCGCGCGCCGCTTGCTCCTCTGCTCTACTAATTCGAAACTCGTAAACTTGCATAGATACCCGGCCTGGAGCAACGGACGCTGAAATATTAGATCTATAATTTAATTCGAGCGATTTTTTAAAAAAATTTGAACGTTTATGTAAGAAAAACATGTACAATAGTATTATTCAAAGTATTGCCCATCTGAAGCTGACTTTTTCCCATCTTTCTGGCAATTTGTGGGTTCCATCCGGAAAAAACTGCGCCGGCTTGGCGGCCAAGAATGAATTCAAGCCAATTTTTGATACCCTGTTCTGATGTGAACCGTATTCCAGTGAGGGCGTTCTGCATTGACCGGAACAAATGGTAGTTAGAAGGGGCAAGGTCTGGGCTATAAGGCGGGTCGGGTCAAACTTCCCATCCACTGTTTTCCAAATAGTTCTTAACCGGAATAGCAACATGGGGCCGAGTGTTGTTATGATGGAATATTATTGCCTCGTGTCTGGTCACATATTCCGGGTGTTTTCGGCTATTGCTCTCTTCAAACGGATTAATTGTGTTCGGTAGTGTTCTCCACTGATGGTTTCACCCGGTTTTAGCAGCTTATAATACAGCACACCCTTCTGATTCCACCAAATACAGAGCATTACCTTCGCGCCATGGATATTCGGCTTTGCCGTAGATTTGGCTGGTTGGCCGGGTTTCACATATGATTTTTTGCGCTTGGGGTTGTCGTTATGGATCCACTTTTCATCACCAGTAACAATCCGATGCAAAAATGACTTGTTTTTGTGGCGTTCCGGCAGCATTTTGGACATGCAAAACCGCCTTTCAACGTCTCTCGGCTTGAGTTCATGTGGAACCCAATTTCCTTGCTTTTGAATGTATTCGGCTGCTTTTAAACGTTTTGGAATGGCTCTTTGAGTGACTCCCAAAGATTCTGTGAGCTCTTCTTGTGTTTGGCAACAATCTTCATCGAGTAATGCTTCCAGTTCTTCATCTTCAAACTTTTTTGGCTGCCCAGGACGTTCTTCGTCTTCCAAGCCAAAATCACCACTTTTAAATCGTGCAAACCACTTTTGGCACGTTTGCTCAGCTAGAGCATGTTTACCATAAACTTCCACCAAAATACGATGACTTTCGGCAGCAGTTTTCTTCATATTAAAGTAATGAAGAAGAACCCCCCACAAAAACACTTTTTCAGGCACAAAGTTCGACATATTTGAGTGAAAAAAAATTATTGTTGTTTACACTTCAAATGAATGACATATACTGAAAAAGACGCACAATGACAGTAGCTTTCCAACGCATGTTCGGAATATTGGAGCGATGGAATAATAATCAAGTTACGCCATCTCTTAGCAAATCGCACGAATTAAGTTATAGATCCAATACTCATAACTTTGTCAATTTTGCTCCGATCGACTTGAAATTTTGACACAATATTGTTGATATATTATGCATTCATTTAAAAAAATATTAAAAAATGTAAAAAAAAAGTTTAAATACCTTACCCTCCCCTTAAATGGCGAAAATGAAGGTTGAATAAAAGGGTGGAAAGAATGCTCTTTTGATGGTCTCTGACTCCATCTGTCTTAGTAATAAAGTCCAGGGAGGAAGAGAAGCAGAGCGATTTCTTAGAGATAAAATAAGAAACCAGATTCACGATTCTTCCGGGAAGACGAAGGTCGAAAAGTTGCTGAATCAACTCCCGTGGAAGGATAGCATTGAGTGTACCCTTGAGGTCTAATGCTAAGGCGAGAGAGCAATCAATCTTGTAGTGAGTGATGAAATAAGGAATATGTGCTTGCAAAAGGATCGAGCACTTCCTCACTACGCTATAGGCCTTCGTGATTATTTGGGGAAAGTATTTTCGTGCAGATGGATGGGGAGAAAAGGTGAAATGGAGTGGCCACCCTGGTGCGGTGGCCAGATTTGACATCTCGACTACTTTCTTTAAGGATCCTTGATAGATCAAGTCTACAAGACCAAACCCCAGGATTTAAATGATTGAAGAGAACGGGTAGTAAGTGAAACAAGGAATCTACCAAGGGATATGAACCAAAATGCTGTTTCATCTTCTTATGATTGGATAGCTTAATGTCAGGAAGTAAATGATCGTTGATTTAAACATCTCTTGGACTGGTTTTTTTCCACAATTGGCATCACTTTAGAGAAGCGTTTGCCTCTTCAAATAGAACACTAATCTTTCTCGCTTTGATAAGTTGGATGGCTTGAATTATATTGCTCTCATCTGCAGGATAATTAATTTTTCTTGCTTCATTAGCTGTAATGATTGAATGACTTGGCCTTCATTCGCTGGACCACTGATCCTTCTTGCTTCGGTCAACTGGACTTATCAAATGATCTTGCTTTCATTAGTTGGATGATTGGTCCTTTTCACATCGGCTGGGATAACGAATAATCTTGCCTTCATTACATAAATCACTAATTTTTCTTTATTTTATCAACTAGGACAGTAAAATGATCTTGCCTTAACTGACTAGATTACTAAGTATTCGCTTTAGCTGAGATTATTGCGAATCTTGTCTTAAACACCCAGATTTATGATTTATCTTGACTCTATCGATAAAAATTGACCATTGAAAATTGGTCATTTTTGCAAAATTACATTATTTTTTAATTAAACTTTGTGACCTTTATATGACCTTTTGGGGTCAATTTTGAAATTTAGGCAACTGCATGATATCGACTTTACCTAATACTATTGAATTCTGTCAAAAAACGCATTTCGAAAAAAAGTCTAGATTAGCACCTTTTGATTTCCGGCTCTTCAATTATTTCCAATCGCAAGTTTGAAAAAAAAATTCTATTAATTTATTTGCATATGAAATTTAATATATATCGAAGTGTCAATATAACAAGGTATTTTCTAGACTCTTTGATAACTTGTGGATTATTAAAATTGGTTGATATTTCAAATCAATTTAATTATCAATATTACTAAACTTTCTTCTTAATTATGTCGAAAATTACTCCCTATTGAGAATTTGGCGTCAGAAACGACGTAGAAACGTACATAAAAACGATGTAGGAAACTACATAACAAACAATATAAGAAACCAGGTAGCAAACTACGTCGGAACCGGCGTCGGAAACTACGTAAGAAACTGAGTCGGAAATTGGGATAGGAAACGACGTATTTTCTGATGTAATTTCCTAAGTAGTTTATTACGTAGTTTCCTAAGTTGTTTCCAAGACCTTTTTTTTAAATTTATAAATCTAATATTTTTGGAAAATAGTTCTTGTTATTATTTGAAATGAAAGAATATTATATTCTTTTTTAATTATTTATTTAAATACAAAGAACACATTATTATTAATAAGTATACAATTTAAAATAATAACAAGAACTATTTTCCATGGATATTAGATTTATAAATTTAAAAAATAAAGTTTTGGAAACGACGTAGTAAACTACGCAAGAAAATACATAAGGAACTACGTAAGAAATTACTTTATTTCCTATCCTGATTTCCGTCGTAGTTTCCTATATAGTTTCCGACGATCTAACCTACTTTTGACGCCCGTTGCTAAAACAATCAATTTTATAATATTGTAAATGTGAATTACTTTTTCTCAAAGTTACTAAATTTGTTTTTGACTTCAAATGAGAGAGGAAATTAAATTTACTTAAGGCTTTATCAGCCTTAAGGAAAACATTCTCATCATGACACTCGCGCTTCGCGCTCGATTCTCTGTATACATTTCTTTAACTTTCTAATAATTGAAATAATAAAAAAAAAATCTATTTTTTTCCAAATATCTATTGTAAAACAGGAAAAAATTCATAAACTGTTTTTAAGAAAACGATTTTTCATTTTAAAGTTAAATTGTGAATGTCACATATTATGTTTAAATAATGGAATTTTAATTGTATTTTTTAAAATGAAAATGAGAAATCTACGTTTTATCAGAAACTATGTTAGAAAAAATTTTTAGACCTTATTGAAACGAACAATTTTGCAGCCCTACGTTTTTTTCGTATTTTACGTATTATTGTTTGAAAGTTTTGCGTGAGCATAATTTTTATCAATAATTTTGCCCATCAAAATTGATTGTTTTAGCAATGCGCGTCGAAAGTAGATTACATACTCTCAGGGGCACGCTGAGCCCGCTTGTAAATGCAAATTTTGGAAACGCTTGTGAATACGACACAGTTAAAGATTTAGGAGAGCCTCAATGTCCATTGACGCTTTCTTTCGTGGGAAATGCTTCGGGACGTGAGCCACTTCACAAAAATGGAAAACCTTATGCAGTTAGCGTTTTACAGAGAAAAGAAGACGCTCGAGTCGAAGGTCCATTTCCTATGACAAAGTAGGCTACCTGCATTTCGTTTTATTTCGTAAATCTAACACATCACTCCATAAGTTTCCGGTCTAACTAAGAAAAACACAGTTTTTTTGAGATATTCGACTTTATTCATCAACATAGTTTCCTTCAAGCGTAATACATTCTGTCAAAAGGAACCCGGATTTGATCATTCAAAAAGCCCGCTTAAAGAAATTGTCAAAAACCTTTTTGACGCTAAGTTGGCACCACTGTCCTCTATACTGACGTGGAGTTCGAGCGCAATCTGTCATTTAGTTTGTTCATAGTGCTCGATGTTGTCAGTTTGTCTCAAGTGTGTTTTGCGATTTTTCCAATGGATAAGAACATCGAACAAAGAATTTTTCTCAAGTTTTGCATTGCAAATGGAATTTCGTGTGCGGAATTGCTGAGAATGTTACAAAAGGCTTACGGCGAATCGACTGTATGAAAAACACGTGCATATGAGTGGTACAGAGGATTCAAAAGCGGTCGAGATGTGATGGAAGATTTGCCTCGCCCTGGTCAGCCATCAACGTCTTCAACTGAAGTTAACATCGCTAAAGTGCAGGAAATGGTGACTGAAAATCGTTATTTAGGTTTAAGAGAGATAGCCCCTAAACTTTCTGTGTCTCACGAATCAATTCTTACAATTTTGATCGATTGTTTGGGGCTGAAAAGCGTTGCTGCTCGACTAATTCCGAAAGACCTGAATTTTCTTCTAAAACTCAATTGCGTAAGGGCCAAAAACTCAACGAATATCATCGAACAACCACGGTATTTACCTAATATGGCTCCGATCGACTTTTTTCCCTTTCCAAAATTCAAATTATCACTTCGAGGCAACCCTTTTCAATCGATACCAGCGAAAAAAAAGTTGATCTTGTTAGATCTGGTCAGATCAAATTTCCAGATCTAACCAGATCTTGATTTTGTCGAGATCTGACCAGAGCTACTTTGAATAAGACCAGATCTACTTTAGATCTGATCAGATCTGGTCAGATCTCGACAAAATCAAGATCTGATTAGATCTGGGAATTGGATCTGACCAGATCTAACAAAATCAACTTTTTTTTCGCGGGTAGAAGACATAAAAGAAAATTTGCAGTGAGAACTGAAGTCGATTCCGGAAAATGCGTTTAAAAAATGCTTTGATGATTGGATTATTCGTTGGCATAAGTTTATTATTTCGGGAGGGGCCTACTTTGGAGGCGATAAAATACATTTGGATGAATAATAAATAGTTTGTGTTTTATTGACCAATTCCCAGTACTTTTTTGACAGAATGCACATTCATTCCAACGCTTCTCTAACTTTTCGATGCCTTTTTTGTAGAATGATTCGTCTTTGCTCTCAAAATAGGCCCCAGTTTCGGCAATTCCTTCTTCATCAGAGCCAAATCTCTTTCCCTGGAGCCTTTTTTTCAGGTCAGCAATGGGCCAGTAGTCGCTGGGGGTTAGATCTGGAGAATATGGTAGGTGAGGAAGCAATTTGAAGCTTAATTCATTCAATTTGACCATCGTTTTCATGGACTTGTGAGACGGTGCATTGTCTTGGTGGAACAGCACTTTTTTCTTTTGCATGCGAGGCCGTTTTTTCTTGATTTCTGCGCTCAATCGATCCAGTAATGCCATGTAATAGTCGCTGTTAATGGTTTTACCTTTCTCAAAATAGTCGATAAACAAAATACAGTGCGCGTCCCAAAACACGGATGCCATAACTTCGCCAGCCCACTGTTGAGTTTTTGGTCGCTTTGGACAGTATTCACCAGCTGCTGTCCACTCAGCTGACGATAATTATGTTTCAGGTGTGTAGTGGCGGATTCATGTTTCATTCATAGCAAAATAGTATATTACGTGCCTAGGCGCACAATGAGGGTTATTGATCGCGCCTCGGCTTCGATCTCCTGCGAGCATTGTCGCGTGTCTCGCAATTTCCCGAATCACTCGAATCTAATATAGTATTTTAGTTGTTTGCGGCGCTAGTCATTACACTTGATATGTCACGACTAGTCCCGGCCATTTTGATTTTATCGATCTTGTGTAGTAGTAATGGATTCTAATAGACGCATGCACAGTTCAAATGTACAAGGCCTTGCCAGTAAGGTGCTAACGCTGTACGAAGAAGAAGTGAGAAGAAGAAGAATAAGAAAAAGATTGTGTTCCGCTGTAAGACTATATGCGCATACGCAATTCAATTTTTACATTGTATTCCTCTGTAACGGAATACACAACATTCCGTTACTCTCAGCTGTAACGGAAAAACGAATTTCCGTGCCTGAGGCACATAATAGTACATTGTACAACAAGGGGGTAAAGTCGATCATTTAAGGCGAGTGCCGTGTTTACATTTCGAGGTGAAGGCGAGCGCGCACGAGGCGAAGCCGAGTGCACAATGCGAGTCGAAGCCGAGAAAAGTAAACATCGCACTCACCTTAAATGATCTTACCCCCGTGTTGTACACGGTACTTTATGCAACAAAAGCATGTTTTTCTTGCTTTTTGACGTGTGTTTTACGGGCGTAAAGTTTGTTATTTAAGTCTTGCGGGCGTAAATAGGGAGTGGGGGGTGCTTAAATGACTACTTTTAAGCACTCCATCCCTATTTACCCCCTAGGGTTTAAATGACAAACTTTATGCCCGCAAAACAAACAAAATTGTAAACATACTACCTTCTGATATCTTTAAGGTGTCAGCTATCTCACGCAACTTTAATTTACGACCATCCAAAGCTTTTTTGTGGACTTTTGTTATGTTTTCCGGAACAACTGCTGATTTTGGGCGACCAGAGCGTTCAGCGTCATCGGTGTTTATGCGACCGAGTTTAAATTCGGAATGCCAGTCGAAGATTGTTGATTTCCCTGGTACAGAGTTCCCATAACGCTTATCAAGCCACTGCTTTGCTTTAGCAGTATTTTTTCCCATTAAAGCAAAATGTTTGATTAACATTCGAAACTCTTTTTTATCCATTGTTTTGAAAATGAGCAAACTTGCTTCACCAAAACCTCTGTGACATCTGAATGAAACGTCAGATTATCATGAAATTTTTACTCTTAGTGTTTGAAGGTTGGTACTATCCAGAAATCATGGATTTGACAACAGTGGTGCCATCTATATGTCAGACCGGAAACTTATTGAGTAATGTGTCATAGCTAGAGCGGAATTTCAGTTAACTTTTTTCGTACAAAGTATTAGAGGCAGTTTTTGGGCGCCGTTCCTAGGAAAAAAAGGCTAAGTGACATTAACGCTCTTTTACCTAGTATTTTCAAAATGCAAAAACTGGTAACTGTATTTTTAGTAATTAAAATTTTTTCTTTTTTTTCATTCACGTTTAAACTGCCCCTACATTTACCAAGTGCCGAATAGAAACTGAGCAGAATCTAATAAGATGCCACGTTTTTTTTATAAAAAAAGTTTTTGGCCTTTTTCTTAGTTTCAATCGAAATCCATTAGTTAAAGGTTCTTTTACTTTGGATGGCAGAGTTAGCCAACCAAAAATTCAGAAGATGCTAAAAAACCGATACCCATTGCTGTATATGATGCTTTTCCATAAAGTAGTTGCCTAATTTTGGCCCCTTTTTTAAACCCCCCCCCCCCCGGATATAGAAAATCATGGCTTCCTCCTCGACCCCTCCCCCTGTAGGGTGATACATTTTTAAAAATACTTCAATGTAAAACACGTGGCTCAGACCCCCCCCCCCCCCTCCACAAGTAATCATGTGGTTTATGAAAACTCCCATAGTTTTATTTTTCTAATTCACGTCTTTGACTTTTTCATAAATTATGTACTCAAATAATATTTAGCATGTAAATAAAATAAATGTTACGGGGGCGGTTATCACCGCGAGTAATAACGTGTAAAGTGTCGAGCAGGTACCTGCGCACGAGTTCGGTGCGGTCAGGGTCGAAGTTGTCTACTGGATCAGAACCTGAGTCCTCATTGCGTGAAGTGCGCCCGTAGGTGTCCCAAGACGCCGCACCAGGTCGCCGACGTGCGTCCCGTATGTGGAGTCGACGGAAACACCTACAAAAGTGCTTGCCATCTGCGACTTGCGGCATGCCGCGCAGGTCGCGCCATTCCCATTGCGTATAGGGGACATTGCAAAGGTGAGTCAAATTATCGTATTAATTCATTTGAATTTTCATAACTTTTATCAGCAATCGAATATTTGTGCAAAGTGTTGAAGTGATCAAATAACTTGAAAACAATGGATTTTACGGAATTTTGATAAACGAGATTATTCATTGAATTAACTAAGTGGGCAAAAGGTGCAACAATAAAGTTCATTCTGATGCAAAATAGCGCAATCGACTGCGTGACTACTCGGTTTGCCAATAAATTCTTTCCTTCTGCTCTGGTTAATGCTTCTCTCTTTTTCACTCCCTTTTTAGTAAGGCAGGCGTTTTTTCAATTAAAAAAATAGTATATTATGCAACTATGGAAAAAAAAATGTTCCGGCGTTGCACGTGATTTTTTTTCTACTGGGGGGGGGGGGGGGGGTCAAAAATTGATTTGTTAGCCCCGCAGGAGGAAACAAAATGCACTTTATGAGCCGATACACGGAGAAAATTTTCCTAGAAACATATGTTTTATTTAAAAACGATAATTCTAAAAAATATTAGGAATCTAGGAAAAATCGAGGTGCCATGGTAACACAGGTCTGCAAATAATAGGTTTGTATTTGTTGTTGGAAAACGAAAGATTATTTCCGGGGTAATTTTTGACGTAGAATCCGAATTCGAAATCAGAATCAGCCTATCACATCAGGATTTTGAGATATTTGAGGTTATGTGCTCGAAAAAGGGGGTTTTTGGCTACTTTTGAGGTTATGTACAGGGCGCAAGAATTTTTTTTTATTTTTTTCTCAAATGTCATCATTTAGCACTACTCTTTCCCTTCAAAATGAGCTATTGAACAGTCACGAGCGACTTTTTAGTGCTAAATGATGACATTTGAGAAAAAAACAAAAAAAATTCTTGCGCCCTGTACATAACCTCAAAAAGTAACGAAAAACCCCATTTTTCGAGCACATAACCTCAAATATCTCAAAATCCTGACGTGATAGGCTGATTCTGATTCCGGATTCGGATTCTACGTCAAAAATTACTCTGGAAATTAATCCAGTAATTATTCCTAGCGAACTGGAAATTTTTTGTAGTAAAAATACTAAAGATTCGAAAAGTTATATAAACCTTTTTATGGGTTATAGTGAAGTTTGATACAATCCATAGTAAATTATCGTATAGTTCAGTATCTCTCTGCGAAAAATTCTCGGTATTGCACATTTTTCCCTAGATTGAAACATACTTTAGCAAAAATTGTAAATTAGGGTTTCTCCGTGTAGTACTCTCTAAATTTGAATCAGTCAAAATCTACTGATTATCAGTGAAATTTGAAAGATTCAAATAGCTAAAAAGAGGTTACTGTAAATCAGTCAAATTTCACTAATTATTTCAGTAAAAATTGACTGATTTGACAGTGAAAAATGACTTTCGAAATTTTCATCAAATCTTTACGTTTTGAGACCCCCTGAGTCAGAAAAAATGGTTTTTACGAAAGTGTCTGTCTGTCTGTCTGTAGGTCGTGTGCGGCATAACTCTCGATAGAATTATCAGATTGAATTGAGCTTTGGTACACTTTATCGGAGCCGAAAAAGTAAGGACAAGTTCGTTAACCAGCCACATCCATTCAAAATTGAGGGATTGAGCACTACTTTTGTGTTTTTGAAAATAATTTTTTGAAAAAATAAAAAATTTCAATACTGGTTTTTGATAATGCTCATAAATCTCTAAAAATTATCCTGATAACATTTTTTGATTAAATCAAAATTAGAAATGTTACAGCATATTCAAATTCGAAAAAAGTCAATATCAAAATTCCATTTTCCAGTTAAATTATACGAAATACGAAAAAACGTTATGATACAATATTATTAAATAAATAAAGACCTACAAATTTGAATTGTAACATTTTTTCATAAGATGTATATTTTTCTTTTTAATTAAAAAAAAAACTATTGAAAATCCAAAATTCAATTTTTTAACAATAATATGTAAAATACGAAAAAAACGTAAGAATACAAAGTTGTTCGTTTCAAAAAGATCTACAAATTTTGTCAGACGCAGTTTCTAATAAAACATATATTTTTCGTTTCAATTCCAAATAATACGATTAAAATTCAAAAATTCCATTTTTAAGACAAAATATGTGAGATACAAAAAAAACTTTTAGATGGAAAATTGTTTGCCCAAATGAGGTCTTCAAATTCTCATTAAGACATTTCGGGACAGGATTTATATTTTATGTTTTGATTTTTAATATTAAAAAAATTCGATTTTTTCACCAAAATATGTGAGATACGAAATAAGCGTTGTTCTGCAAAATCGTTTCCTTAAATAAAGTCTACGATTGTTTTTCCTTTTTGAGAGATTTGGAAGAAAATAAATTATTTTAATCATGTAATTTATTAAAAAGTTACTGAAATGTATACAGAAAATCGAGCGCAAAGCGCGAGCGCCATGATGAGAATGTGTTCCTTAAGGCTGATAGAGCCTTAAGTAAATTGAATTTCCTGTTTCACTTAAATTCAAAAAGAAATTGAGTGACTTTGAGAAAATGTGTAATTCACATCATCTGTAATATTATTATAAAATTGGTTTGAGCTTCAGTATCAAATTATAATAAATAAACTTGAATGTACGTGAAGAGCACAAGACCGAGCGCGAAGCGCGCCATGAGAATGTGCCCGCGAAGCGGGCAGATTTTTTTACTGATGAATCAGTGAAAATTAACTGACTTAACAGTGACGGATATTTTTTCACTGATGAATCAGTGAAAAGGTAAATCACTGATTCAATCAGTGAAAATTTGACTGATTCAGATTTAGAGAGTAGAGAAACAATTTTCTTGTCCGCCGTGCACCGAAAGTTGGCCTTGTCGACATTGTTTTGCGTGCGGAAAATTGATTTTCCCTCACTAGTGCGGTAAAATTTTAAGGGTGCGGAAAATTAAAACAAACTTCAAATTTTGCCTCACTAGCGCGGAAAAATCACCTTTCCGCACGCGAAATGACAGTGACTTGCTCTTGCGTTAAAATACGCCTTTCTGCACTTGATACGAAAAATACTATTTTTATCACCATAAACATTTAGAAGTTAAAAGACATATCTTAGTGCATTTTATACAATTTTACCAGTTTTCAACTCGATATTTCATTTTATATGGTAACGGGGTTAGAGAAACTGTAATGCCGGTAAGGTAGGAACCTTTGAAAGTTTTATAGCTTCAAGTCGAGGAATTTTATCAAGCTTTGAGATAGAATATAATCAGACAGTCTAGACAGAACATTTTGAACAATCACAGATTCTCACTAAATTTTTTTACAGAGAGTGTCTAATTTAATAAAAATATAGTGAAATGGAGAAAAGCATTATCAATGCAAAAAGAAAGAAAGGAATTAATTTTCACACCGAGTAGTCACGCAGTCAATTGCGCTGTTTTGCATCAGAATGGGCCTTATTGTTTCTCCTTTCGCATAGGTCCGAATCCCAGTGACAGATGCCGTAAACTGACAAAGAAATGGTGGCCTTAAGGCCATAAAGCAACAGAACCACGTGACTTTATATGTTAATGCATTTCTGTAGGATAACTTTTTTTTATCACAGAATATCTTTCTAAAAATTTAATAAAAGGTTTTAAAAATGTTTGTCAACAACGTTTTATTGAAAATTTTTCAATATTTTTTATAGTTAGCTCTAATTATTGATAATTTTCGTAATTTGTAAAAAAAAATTTGTAATTTGTAATTTCCAAATACCAAAATTCAAAATGGCTGATCCAATATGGCTATTTAAAGTTTCAAAAAATTCTATACATTGGCGTATTTCCATGAAACTTGTTTCTATGGGGTTTTCGGAGAGCTAGATAAAAATTTGTGATCAAAATAAAAAAATTTTAAATGTTCGATCCATTATGGCCACCAAAACAATTGGTAGATTATTTGTTTTATGAAATTTGGTTCTTGGGGACTGTTTAGGGAGCTGCAGACGAATTTATGGTAAAAATTCCAAAATTGGAAATAGACATTCCTTATATCGCTACTAAAAATTTCAGGAAATTCCATAAATTGGCAAATTTCCATGAAACTTAGTACTAAGACGTTTTTCAAATCGCTGAATACCAATTTTGTATCCAAATTCAAAATAGTGAGATGCATTTGCTCATTTCTTACTTGTTTATATTTTTCTTTATGTTGAATTTAAAAATATTTTGGATGGTCATACCAAATTCGTATTAATTTACCCAAAAATCCCCTATAACCAATTTTCATGGAAAGATTCCAATTAAATGAATTTTTATAAATTTTAGGTAGTTATATTGAATCGGCCATTTTTAATTTTGGCATTTTTACCCGCAATTCGTATTCAGCAACTCCCAAAGTAAACATCAGACGAGATGAGAATTTTTCTGTTGCCTACATTTCGCAACTGTGCGAAAAAACTTACATCAACAGAAGAAATGCTTTTTCCTGAGTTTCTTTATGTTTTTTATCAACATTATAACGCTAAGGTTAATATCCTGCTTCCCTAAATCATTACGTAACACTCAAATGGCCACTTAGCGAAATTTGATTCCAAACAGTTATTGGGATTCTTACTATCGTTCAAATAACTTAAAGGAAAAATGGTCAGAAGTGGGTAAATAGATGATATTTCGTCTGAAAATTCTTGTTGATTTTATCACAGGATGTGCTAAGAAAACTTCCTTATAATTCATCTTAATCAGTTTTTATTTGGTAAAAACATCATTTATAGATTTGTTCAGATTTTTGAAAAAAATGTTGATTTACGATCCGCTCTTAGAAGATTTTAATAATATTTAACACTGTATCTACCAGACCAGTCAAAAAGACTGGTGGTATATTTAATTAAAAATTTTTAAAATGTTTATGCATTAACATATTTTATGGCTTTTAAAGCAGGATATGAATGAATAAATAGAGAAATGAAATAAAATGAAATTAGTTGAGTTCCTCGTGCAAACATATTTAACAAGATTTTTAGTTATTTTAACTTTTGATACAATAAGAAAAATACTATTATTGTTTTATTTTTAATAAATTTAGTTTTACAAATGAAAACTAACTTCACACGTGCAAGGCGAATGAACACTTTTTTTGTAGTAAAATAAGAAAAGATAGTCATTTTTTTCAAGATTTCAACTTTAGATTGTATCTATGTATACTTAAAAATTAAAAACGGGTTTGATTGGTTTTTTAGGTAGCGTAATTCAAGTATCTAAAAATGTTTGCATAACCGATTTCAAGCTTATGCATATTTTAAAGTAAATATATACTTGCATGCATGTATACAAAGTTTTGCTGAAAACTTAATTTTTCTTGGCATTTTTGCAGTCATCACAAATATGAATCCATGTTTCTTTTATTTTGTCCTTGTTTCAATCGGTCTCTGAGGTCACTTTTTAAAATAAAAGTTTATATAGTCATGAATTTCAAAAGAAAGGTGACTTTTGTCACTTTTTACGTTTTAATTAATTTTTTTAAAGATAACTTTCAACGAATTCTATGAATTTTCAATGAAATTTTATAATTTTCAATGAAATTAATGAATTTTCAACAAATAATAATGATAATAATAATAATAACAAAAGAGCTTTCTTAAGTTACTGAAATAAACAAAATATTTATATAACAGAATTTTTACAGAGAAAAAACTGAGCAATTTCAATGAAATTTCAGAAAAATTGATAAGCCATTCATTAATTATGTTGAAATTCATTAATTTTGTTGAAGATTCCATACTTTTGTTGGAAATTCATTAATTTTTTGTAAAATTATAAAATTGCATGGGAAATTCGTGAATTGTTTTGTAAATCCATTTACTATGATGGAAGTTCGATAATTTTGTTAAGTATTCATGACTTTTTGAAAAGTAATTAATTATTGTGTATACAAAATTTATCAATTATGTTTGAAATGTATTATTTTCACTGAAAAATCATAAATTTTGTTGTAAATTCATTAATTTGGATGAAAATTCTATACCTATGTCGGAAGTTCATAATTTTTATTGAAAATTGATTAATTTTATAAAAATAATATAATAATATAATAATAATAACATTTTTTTATTTTCTCTTGAATTGCATATTTGTTCATGTTATAGAAAAAATGTTGTCATCTATTTTTGAAAAAAAGTTCACTTATTCACCTATTTTAACATTAATAGGTACAATGATGACTGTTTTTGTCAACTGATGTTAATTAATAATATTCGATATATGTGTAAATTGGCTTTAGGGTCCAGAAATAATGAAAACTCAGTTCTTACATTCTTTCAAACGTTTCGACTCAGGTTGGAGTCCTCATCAGTGAGAATTTACAAGTTTTTTTACATTTTTTTACATTTTTCTTACATTTTACATGTTTTAACATTTGGTTTAGACCATTTATAGTTTCACTTGTGCAATTTCATTCATATCGGTTAACCAAAATTGTTATCTGTCACACGTGTTACTTTTAAGTCTCTCTTGTTAGTATTTTTTTCAAATTAAGGTTTTACACCTTTACTTTTTAGCAAATTTAGTTATTTAGACCAATTTTTTAATTTCAAACTTGCAATTCTTTTACATTATTCTTAACATACTTTTCATCGGTCACAGTTTCAAATTGTTCAAGTTTCTTCCTTTGTATTTTTATAGAAATATTTTTTTTCTGTACAGTTCATTACAATTCAGTTTAGACCAATTTTATAGGTTCACATGTATAATTCATTTATATCATTGTATTACAATGTCTCTTTAAGGTTCTTTTTAGCAATTTTACGGAAAAAAATTTTTTTTGTACAGTTTTGTTACAGTTTTACTGTATTGCAAATTTAGTTACTTAGTCCAATTTTATTTTCACACCTGCGATTCTTATACCACTTTTTTACTACAATGTTTATCCGTCACATGGTCAATTCTTAAGATTCCTCCTTTGTATTTTTTATAGAAATAAATTCTCACTGATGAGGACTCCAACCTGAGTCGAAACGTTTGAATGAATGTAAGAACTGAGTTTTCATTATTTCTGGACCCTAAAGCCAATTTACACATATATCGAATATTCATCAAAGGGTCGATACAAGTCCTATCTATAATTAGTTAATTAATAAAATAACTTAGAAAATATTTCTGTATACACATATATTTATCACGGCAAAATCATGTGCGTAAATTTACACGCTTTAAGTGTGTAAATCGCTTGTCACAGATTTAAAATGTTTTCCAGTGTGTTAATTTTAAAACGGATAAAGTGTGTCGTTTTAAACGGAAAATCCGTTTAAAATGAAACGTTTAAAGTGTGTATTCTTTCATTTCTACACGCTTATAATGTGTATTCTTGATATATATAGGGAAAGTGTAAATTAAAGTCAAATATATGACTGGTGATAACTAAATTGTCAACAGTGATGATTAAAAAGTCAATAATTTTCACTGTTGACAATTTAGTTATCACCAGTCATATATTTGATTTTCATTTACACTTTCCCTATATATATCAAGAATACACATTATAAGCGTGTAGAAATGAAAGAATACACACTTTAAACGTTTCATTTTAAACGGATTTTCCGTTTAAAACGACACACTTTATCCGTTTTAAAATTAACACACTGGAAAACGTTTTAAATCTGTGACAAGCGATTTACACACTTAAAGTGTGTAAATTTACGCACATGATTTTGCCGTGTATGTCGACAATTGAACATATCTCTGTCCGAAGAAAAGTCGCATATATACACTTCCCGTATATATATTGCGCACTATAATAAAAGTCCCGTACAATTTCCGCTTTTCCGGTACACTGAACACCCTGTTGTTGCTCAGAAATAGCGTTGGAATGTCAATATAAACTGCA
The DNA here is from genome assembly GCA_030998225.1 of Diplolepis rosae. Taxonomy (NCBI): domain Eukaryota; kingdom Metazoa; phylum Arthropoda; class Insecta; order Hymenoptera; family Diplolepididae; genus Diplolepis; species Diplolepis rosae. Next base: position 6,966,406 of record JAPYXD010000259.1, read on the forward strand.
TAAAAGTTAGAGAACGTACAGTGGGAACTGATCAAGTTGAAAGAATGCCAAAGTCAGTTAAGTCTCAAGTAAAGATCGTATAAATATACCACAAGTAGAGTGAATAATATAATTAAAAATCAATAAAAAAAAATGTTTTGAGTCTATTATGCAAAATTAATTGTTTAAAATTTGGAGAATAATATTTTTTTTATATACAAAAAAAATTTAAGTGTAATTTTTGAGTATAATTTTATATAGTAAATTCAAGAAAAAAACCCAATTTTATTTGAGATACAAAATAAGCGTTAAAATAAAAAATCGTTTGCTTAAGTCAGTTGATACACGAAAATTAGACCTCAGGCAAAAATAGATAATTTTGCTTTCAAGAATAGCAATATTTTTATTGAAGGACTATTTTGGAAGAGAAAAAATTAGTTTCCAAGAAAAAAATTTTAAATACAGAAAAATAATTTTATTAATAAATTTTATTTTTGACCCAACTTTTTTTCTTATCGCTTCTTACCAAATTTTAAAAAATTATGCGATTTTAATAAATTACAAATCACTTTTTCAAGAAATAGATTACCCACAACTTAACCATTATCAATTTTCGAAAATGAATAAATTATTATCAAATTCAGCAATTTGTTTATAAAAATTTCGTTTTGGAAAATGTTTTTTTAATGGTTTCATCCATTAAAGTATTTATTTTCAAAAATCGGAAACGGTGAAGTTGTGAGAAATCTTTTCTCTCAAAAAATGATTCATGATTTATTAGAATCGCATAATTTTTTTAAATTTGGTAAGGAGCAATAAGAAAAAAAGTTAGGTCAAAAATAAAATTTTTTTGTTTTCAAATTTTTTTCTTGTAAAATAATTTTTTTACTTTCAAAATAGCCCTTCAATAATAATATTGCTATTCTTGAAAGAAAAATTATCCATTTTTGCCTGAGGTCTAATTTTCGTGGATGAAAACTACCTTAAGGGGAGAAGTCCATGTAAACAACTCGAAATCAGTCATATTTTTAAAATGTTTTTGAAGGTGATAAAATAATTTTATTGTTTAACATTTTTAACATAACTTTATTTAACCTTTCTAAAGTATAAACAAATTTTTATTTTTTCATTTCCTTCCAAAATGGCGGCTCAGGATCATTTTTCGTCTGTCGTCTTCGGTGCGAGGTCCAAAAGTGCTCTATTTATCACACATTAACCATTTATCTGAAACAAAAAAATTAAATTTATTTTTTCTTATAACATATTAACGGAAAGGATAAACCTATAACACTAAAAAAAGAACATAAAATTTAATATAAAATAAGCCTTTGAAAACTAAGTTAGAATTTTGGGCTATTTTTTTGACATTTTTGACCCCCTAAAATGTATTTTATTAACGCGAAATATCTTAAATTTTAGGTTTATCCTTCCGATAATAATGTCTACGAATTTTTTCCTTTTTTAGATATTTTTTTAAATCATGTAAATCATTAGATATACAGATACAGATATTAGACAGATATTAGATACAGAAAATCTAGCGCGAATGCCATGATGAGAATATGTTCCTTAATGCTGATAGAGCCTTAATTAACTTTAAGAAAATGTAATTCATATATATTCTCTAAATTTGAATCAGTCAAAATCTACTGATTATCAGTGAAATTTGACTGATTCAAATAGCTAAAAAGAGGTTACTGTAAATCAGTCAAATTTCACTGATTATTTCAGTGAAAATTGACTGATTTGACAGTGAGAAATATTTTTTTCACTGATGAATCAGTGAAAATGAACTGATTAACAGTGAAAAATATTTTTTCACTGATAAATCAGTAAAAGGCAGATCACTGATTCAATCAGTGAAAATTTGACCGATTCAGATTTAGAGAGTACAGTATTATAAAATTGACTTGAGTTTTAGTATCAAATTTTGACTTAATTGAATGAAAATTAGCAAAATGGTACCAAATATTTAAAAAACTGTATTTTTGCAATATCGCGAAAACAAGAGTTGATTGAGCAAAATGATGACCATTTTTGGATTCAGCGTGCCCAAATTACCCTAAAAAAGTTGTATTCCCTGCAGCGAACAGAAATTTTTTTGTCGACCAGTGTTATTTACATCTTTGATTGTTTTTACCAAATTTGTTATTGTTTGTGGAACGAAATCGTTCTGTTTAATTTCCAAATTGTTTTAATACTTGATCAAATTTTTTGGTTGAATTGAATAGATTTTTGAAATTAATTGATAGAAACTGAAATATTTGATTGGATCAGCCAAAGTTTTGGTTCAATTAAACAATTTATTTTACTGATTTCTGTTTATATAAAACTTTCAGATTATTTAAATATTTTATGAAATTTTCGACTAGAAGTAATTAAATAATTTTTCATAGCAACACGTAATTTATTTTAAATTGACATTTTTTGAGTCTGTCGTAACTACACACGCAAATCATACTGACAGGTACATATTTAGAAGGTCCTGTCATGCAGCCAGACATAAACCGCACATAAGCAAAATGGTCACCCGGTCTGTAAAGTCTGAAGCATATTAGTATGCATAAGGACTTGCATGTGTGTGCCTGTGGGCATGTCCTTGTGGCGTCCTTGTCCTCCGGTCATTGTCCGCGCGTAACCAGCGCCCACGCAACTGGTACAGTTTGAGTTTGAAGCTCGAGACCAGCGGACTTTCGTGTTTACTTGCGTCCCGCAGACTATCCAAAAATAACTCTGCGTCGTTGAAATCAGCGTCTTCACGAGCATTTCAGTTGCAATATATATATATATATATATATATATATATGTAGATAAGCATTTCACGACACATCGATACTTAAGCAATTGTTAAAATCTTCTTCAAATATTTGCAAAATGAAAACCTTCACGATTATTTAAGTCCAGGAAGTTAGCATCGCCTTTTTGTTTAAAAAAAAAAAAAACAAAAGTTGTGCTAAATTTGGACAAATTTTGCTGCAAACGATTTTTGAAAAAAAAATAAGAATTAGGGCTTAAATAATGAGAAAACGATTTTTTTATCAGCACCGCAATTTTGTATTTTTGAAAAAACAAAAGTTGTGCTGGGTGAGCACAATAAATCTTTTCCTCAACCATTTTCTCTCAGACGCATCTTTTTGAAAATAAATACATTTCTGTCAATTTCGAAATTTGTTTAAATATATAATTTCCAAAAATTGAAATTTCGAAAAAACAAAAGTTGTGCTAAGTTGTGCTAGGCGAGCACAATACAAGTCTTCCTCAACAGTTTCCTTTCAAAAGCATGCTTTTCAAAATAAATACCCCGTGCAGAAATCGCCCGATTTGTCCTCATTTAAGGTAGGGCTACGGTTAGGCCCTCGCTAGAAAAAGTAAACTAGGAAGTTCTAGGCGGGCCCCGGCGAGGCGTTGATAAGGTTCACCGTGTTTGGTTTCTAGAAAACTAGTTCCTTCTAGTCGGGCCCTATTTTTGGATTTTAGTCAGGCCCTAGGTAGTTCCTTATTTTAATAAAAAGTTTAGATATTCTTTGCTGCGCATGCTCATGCAAAAGGCCTTTACATACACGGAGAAAAATAGTTAAAGTAATTTTACTCAACTTCCGATCAAATTTGGGACATAAGGAAAAGTTAGAAGTTATTAAGTATCATTGTAGTTATTAGTGATATATTAAATGTTCGAAAATAAATCAAAGTTGAGTAAAATTCAGAAGTGTAGGGTGAAGTATATTAGAAAGCGTGCATTAAAAATTTTTAAATAGTATATATTATTACTCGTAGTATAACTATAAAAAACCAATCTTTTATTAAATCACAAAAATAGTAGAGCTTTTCCGTTCATTCTACTCTCTACGCTTCAATCGAGAGAGTTGAGTAAACCGTGAATCGCAAGATTTATTCCAACAGCTACATCTATTCACGCAGGAACGAATGAAAGTAATCTGCGCCTTTTGGGCACACATTAAAAATTTTTAATTTCAAAAACTTAAATTCTTAAAATTAAATTGATCTTATGAAAATTTAAACAAAAAATCGATAAGTGTATTACACATAAAATATGAAATATCACATAAATTACTCAGGCAGAATAATAATTTGGAATTCGCAAATGTAAAATCCATATTTATTTTTACTTGAGTAAGGCTAAAAAATTTTATTGACGGCACTTACTCTCACAAGCTCTGAATAACTCATGCAGTCACTATATAAGAAAGTTCCAAATTTTATATCTCAGGATTGTAAGCGAGCGTGTGCGTGATTCGAGGAAAGCGTATCGTGCTATATATAAGTGTAGTTATATTAGGTTTATATATGTAAGGTAATATGTTTAAGTGTTTTGTAATTTGAAATATGATTGGTTATGTCCGAATGGTGTGAATGTATTTGTAAGTTGTTTATGTATATACCGGATGACTATTGGCAGGTTCGAGGTAAGAACTTTTTTTTATTTTAGAGAGAACCATACCATTGCCAGTTGAAATAATATGTAACGCTTATTGTTATTCACTTTTGGTGAATTAGAATTATATATCAAATTGATTTTACCCGACTAGGATTTAATAGATGTTCAAATGTCCTTATATCCCAAGTTTAATCGACAGAGATTGAGTAAAATTACTTCTTCAACTATTTTTCTCCGTGTAGCTGGGGCCCCATTGTACGGTTAGGCAATAGATATGTGTTCTAATCAGGGCCCGACTAGATGTCTAAAATAGGGCCTGCCTAAAACAGCGTTACAGAAGTAGATGGGGCCTAACTACTTTTCCCTACTTCAGATCCCGACTAGAAATGATGGGAAAAGTGCAGACAGGGCCCTACTATATCCTAAATGAAATTTCTGCACGGGACATTTTTGTCAGTTTCGAAATTTGTTTAAACATAATTTTCAAAAATGCGAATTTCGAAAATACAAAAGTTGTGCTGAGCTGTGCTAGGTGAGTACAATAAATCTCTTCCTCAACAATTTCCTCTTAGACGTAACCTTTTGAAAATAAATAAATTTTTATCAATTTCGAAATTTGTTAAAACATATCATTTCCAAAAATTGAAATTTCGAAAAAACAAAAGTTGTGCTGAGTTGTGCTAGGCGAGCACAATAAATCTTTTTCTTGACAATTTTCTCTCAGACGCATCTTTTTGAAAATAAAAACATTTTTGTCAATTTTTGGAAAACACATGTTCAAAAAAATTTCGAAATTCACAAAAATGTATTTATTTTCAAAAGGTTGCTTCTGAGAAAAAATTGTTGATAGAGAGATTCATTGTGAGCCTTGCTTAGCACAACTCAGCACAACTTCTCTTCATTTTTCTCAAAAATTGTTTGCGGTAAAACTCAGCACAACCTTCAGCATAACTTTTGTTTATTTAAAAATTCAAAATGGCGGTGCTGGTAAAAAAGCGTTTTTTCAAAATTTTAGCCCTAATTTTCATTTTTTTTTCAAAAATCGTTTGCAGCACAATTCCAACACAACTTTTTGTTTTAATGTCGGTTTTAACTTCCTGACATCGATTATTTGCATGTAAAATTTAACAACTCATGGTTTTGACTCAATCAAAAAAACAAAAAAAATTAAACCTTAGAAGACTTTGTGGGATAAATCGAAAAATTATAAACTGGGAGCTCAAATTCTAAAGGCAAAGAGAATGTGTTTCGAAATTTTACGGACACTGAAAAAAATGAATATTGAATTATAACATCATATTGTACGGCTTAATACACTGAGGAATAATAAATAGACGAGAAAAATAGTTCGATAAACTCTACTCAAGTTTTGAGTAAAGTTGGGACATATGGACAACTTGGAAATTATTTAATATTTTTGTAATAATTTGTGACGTACAGTTCTAAAGTTTACCGAACTCTGATACATTCTTTGACTTTTGCTACGTCACAAATTATTACAATAATATTAAATAATCTTCATATTGTCCATATGTCCCAACTTTACTTAAAAGTTGAGTAAAGTTTATCGAACTATTATTCTCCGTGTAATACACAGAGAGAAACGTTCAAATGAAAGAAACCGTTTTTTTGACCAAATACAATAAAACTTTGATAGTTGATAAAATTGATTTGATCTTAACGAATAACGTGATTAGTATTTTTTTATTTAAAGAAATTATTTGTTTGATACGTTTTATTAAATTTAAAGAAATATTCGCGTGATTAGTAAAAATTGAAGAATAGTATATTTGGTTGCATTATTTTTGTTCTTTTACTTTTCTATGAAAAATTGTATTTATTTATTTTATTCAAATTAAGTTAAATTGAAAAAAAAATTATTGAAGCAATAATACATTTCTTTGAATGTTAAACATTTTTTCTGAGTACACCGTTTAATGCCTTGCACTTGAGGTAGTGCATCCACGAAAATTAGGCCTTAAGCAAAAATAGATAATTTTGCTTTCAATAATAGCAATATTATTATTGAAGTGCTTATTTGATAGAGAAAAGATGATTTTCCATAAAAAAAATTTGAAACAGAAAAATAATTTTATTAATAATGCCCTATTTTTTTTCTTTGCGTTTCTTACCAAATTTTTGGAAATTATGCGATTTTAATAAATCATGAATCATTTTTTCAAAGGGGAGATTCACACAACTTCACCGTTTTCAATTTTTGAAAATAAATTCTTCAATGGTAGAAAACATTGAAGAAATTTTTATAAACAAATTGCAGAATTCGATAATAATTGATTCATTTTTAAAAATTGGAAACGGTTAAGTTGTAAAGAATCTTTTCCTTGAAGGAGTGGTTCGTAATTTATTAGATTCGCATATTTTTTTTAAATTTGGTAAAAAGTTTCATATTTAATATTTTAATATTAATACTAAGGGTCGATATAAGTCCGGTTCAAAATTATTCTTCCGTGTTTTAATTTTTTGTCATGAAAAATAATCTTTTCTCTCTCAAATTAGCCCTTCAATAATAATATTGCTATTCTTGAAAGCAAAATTATCTATTTTTGCCTGAGCTTTAATTTTTGGGGATGAACTACCTTAAAGAAGGATTTACTCAAAATCATAAAATATTTTCTAATTTTTAATTATTACATCATCAAAATTTCTGAGAATCATAAAATTAGTCTTAATAATAGAAAATCGAGTACTATAATTAAGAATATCATTTGATAAATTTCATTTGTTGGAAATCACTAAAGGGATTCTGGAAGATTAGTGATTTGCTAAAATAAGAGGATTTCGTATTTCTTATACGTTCACTGTTCATATTATTCCGTAGGAAGTACGAGAATCATACACTGAACAAACAGTTTCTTTGATATACGGCCAAAGAAAAAATTTCTTTGAATTGAAGAAAGTTTTGTTGATTCAAAAAAGATTTCTTTAATATAAACAAATCTATTTCTTTGGATTAAAGAAATTTTTTTTGAATTAATAAAACTTTCTTTAATTTAAAGAAATTTTTTCTTTGGCCTTATATTAAAGAGATGTTTTTTTTATTCAAAGAAAATGTTTTCTCGATGCTACGAAGGAGCTCTCCTAAATCGCATTCACAAGCGTTTCCAAAATTTGTGTCAATTAACGTTTTTTTCTCGAATACGATTTTTAATTTAGTTGGTCTTTTCGTTTTTTGCGTTGCTGCAATAAAAAAACTAATGCGTTTTTTTAAAATTTCAATCGCACTTAATTGCAGAATTTTTTCAAGATTCTAATGATATAAAAAACTCATTTTTTCCACACTCAGAAAAAAGATTTGATTGAATAAAAGAAAATGATTTCTTTGAACGACTTTCGTTGATTTAAAGAAATGATTTGTTTAAATGAAATAAAATTTGTTTGATTCAAACAAAATATCTTTGAACCAAATAAATATTTGTTTGAATCAAATTAATTTTTCTCCAAAACAAAGAAATTAATGCATTGATATATGGTCAAAGATATAATTTGTTTGATTTAAGGCAGAGATTTATTTGATTCGAACAAATATTTATTTGGTCCAAAGATATTTTGTTTGAATCAAACAAATTTTTTTTCATTTAAACAAAACATTTCTTTACATCAAAGAAAGTGTTTCAAACAAATAATTTTTTTGATTCAATCAAATATTTTTTTTCAGTGTAGTGAATCATCTACTATACCGAGAAAAAAAGTTTCTTTGATTTAAAAAAAATTTCTTTGTATCAAACAAATTTGCGCATTGCTATACGGTCAAAGAATAGTTAATTTGATTCAAAGATATTTCTTGATTTTTTTTTTTGGTTTGAATTCAAGAAATAAATGCACAGTCGCATAAGTTAAATCAAATAAATACAATTAAAAATTTCAAGAATTCGAAACCAAATTTGGATCAAAATCAACCAAAAAAATTTCGTTGTGTTTTTTGTGTTTTGAGGATTCGATTAGTTTCGATTTCTTGAAATTTTTAATTTTTAAATGAAACTTAATATACGCAAATATAGATTTTAATATTCATAGACGTGTCGATAAAACAGAATATT